>JBBIGC010000137.1:2182214-2195652 GCA_037576955.1 Lepidarchus adonis
CATTTCGTTGCCTTGTACCTGTGACATGTGCAATGACAATAAAGTTGAATTTCATTTCATTTCATTTCATTTCATTTACAGCCATTTGAAATGTTTAGTAGGGATGCATAATGATAGTAGAGTCACATCAGTATTGGCAGAGATTTGTTTTAAAAATGGTTTTAGCATTGGACAGATGTCTCAAATCAAAATATTTGACATTTTGCATACATCATGCTCTGAAGGATTGGTACTGGAATACAGTGCTTGGAAGCTTTTTTTTTTCTCATTGAACTAATTATAACCCTAATAGAACTAAATGCCTGTTTTTTTAAATCTAAATATAAAATTTATTTATATTTATTTATTTTCTTGCATCGGGGTTCGGTTCCTCAGTGTGCGAATTTGGACGCATATCAAAACCCACTTAAATAAGCAACTATGTGTGTAATGCCTTGGGGCCATTCCTCTGTCAGTCCACCAGAGGAAGACACTCACCCACCTGAGACTCTGTTTCACCTGTTTTCTGAGCGTTTTATTATATCACTTTCACTGTAAAAAAGGAAAAAAAAGGGGGTGGGGGTGACAGAACCACAAATGTCCCAAAATCGAGTACAAATTGTATATGGATTTTCACATTGCATTGGCCTACAAATCTCACATGCGTACATGCCTAAATGTTTAACTTGTCAGTAAACAAATTTGTAATGGTTTGAACTTTTTTTTTTGTTCTGTTCCTATATAGCTGTGTCTGAGGTGAGCAACTCTCTGAGTCCGTCTATGATACGCTTTAGCACTGGGGACCTGAGAACCGATCAGCTTGGTGCCCTTAATGCCAAGCCCCTAGACTCCACACTGGCTTCCTTCCCACGTCATCCTCCTTCTTGCACTCTGTCAAAGGGCTTTAATGGTGAGTTGTGACCCTTTCACTACTTCTGATGTGCTAACCCAGTTGTTTGTAAAAGTAACTTTAGCAGCATAACTTGAGCAACATTTGTTTTGTAACCTTTGTGATAATTAAAGCATTTGACTGATGCTGTAGTTGTTTAGTGCTTTGAATTACTGAAAGAATAAAAGATATAAAGTATTTGGAAACTACAAATTCTTTGACTAGAAGGATGGTCTTAGGGCCCAGATTTAATAAATTGCTGTAGGGACCTCAAATAATGATATATATTGTATTGTCAGTTACAAGAATAATTGCATTTATTAATTGGAAAAGGTTTTTCACTCAAACAATTCACAAAATGCTATCTAGAAATTTTCATTTGTTAAATTCTCTAATGCTTATATACATATGGAAAACTTGCATAATACATAACTGGTCACTGTATGACTAAAATATTACTTGCATGTTGTAGAACTTGAAGAGTCATAAGTTTACTAACATTTTATTCAGTCTTTGTAGGCTTGATATGATCTTGGTGAGTTGGCGTGGCATTGTATCACATAAAGCTTGAACAACACTGACTGTCTTTGTGCATTATAAACCCTGATGGTTTAGCCTGAATGAGTCTGCCTGTAGTTGGAGGCACAGTTGTCCAGTATAATTAGATGCTGTACCAGTCTTCAATGTTGTATTTTACAAAGCTTTCATTTTAAATGCATGAGTGCTGACATCACTTTTGTTGCATTTAAAATTCGACTGTAGTTCTGGGTTTAAAGTGTGCAAAGTTAACGTTAATGCATGTGTATACAGCTGCATCATGTTTCTTATAATGGAAGAGTCGTCCTTAAGCTGCTGTCTCTTAGCTTGAGGACCAAAGTGCCAGTGCAGTAAAGTATGTGTTTGAGGTTGTAAAACCAGAATAATTCAGACAGATACAGCCAAAGTCAGTTTTGAGGACATGGGTTAAGTCATAGGATGCATTTAAAAGCCTTTGGGTCCTTCAGTGCCAACTCACTGAAGCCATTTCTGGTTATGTTATAGATTTAAATGGAAAAATAAATTAATAAATAATTTCAGTTAAAATTTCTGAGCTGTACTCCAACATGATTTTTGAGCAGTGAATTTTTTAAGTTTGTCCTCTTGAATTCTACATTATATCTTATAACTGATATAAAATATTCAATGTATAAATGTAACACTAAAACCTTATACTTTTAATCAACAAGTTTTGTTGTAATAATGCTATCAACCTATCATACTATTGGAGGATGAACATTTTTTGAAATGTGATCTAAAAAAATCAGTTTTCTTGCTAATGTAAGGTATTTTTAAATATTTTTCCAAATCTGTGAATTATTAACAGCTGCATACCGGTATTTCATTGCAAGGAAAGCATTGTTAATGAATTCGGGATTTGTCACAGAGGTGATGATACAATACTATAACAATATTTGGTCCCCAATACAATGCTCATATTCTTGAATTGACTGTACATTATGTATAGGAGTCTTTGGTGATTTTAGCTTCTTTTCCAGTTTCTTCTGGACAAGGGCAAAACAAGGTCTTGTGCTATAATAAAAAAATTACATTTTAAGTACATTTAAAAACTGATGAAATAATATTGTGCTGACTATCAATATAACATTGTTTAATTGGGTTTAATTTAGTGCCATGTGTGAAATGTTGAAAATAATTTGTACCCACAATTTTTAATAGCATTTATTAATTAATTAGCCTTTATTTCTGCCATATCAAACCTTAGAGAAGAGAAATATTATGACAGTGTGAAGATCTATGGAATTGTAATGATGGTATATTTGATTTGCTGACCCCCCAATACACCATTATTTTGAAGCCTATAGAGTAGAGCTATACCAGATCATATTATCAGCATCTAAATCATACTGTATTATTTGTTAATCCTAGTGGCATGGGCATGTGCGACTTTCAGTGGACATGCATTACTTACCTTTATTGATCATGGGCAACAAAGGCAACACTCTGATTTTAAATGTAGTGTTGTGTGCCTGAAGACTTATAATCCAAACCTAAGAGACTAAAATAAAATTGGATTCCAGACTAGTAATAAGAACTTTTAAACAAAAGCTTATTGAAAGTATTTATTTATGCATATTATTCATGAGAGATTTCACACAGATCTGTCTAGTGTAATGACAGGTTGGCCTAGCTTTCATTGCGTATTTACTCAATCATTTTAATAAAAGGGTGTTAAGATGTTTTTGTTGAAATGACTGAAATTCATTTAGAATTAGATTAACCATTTCTGACATGGGTTTCAATAACAGCCTGTTTGTTCACTTTTGAGAGTAAAACCAACAAGGACCTTTTGTTCCACATTAGCACAAACTCAATATAAGGGTTTATGCAAACGATTAGAAAAAATGACTTGAGTTCTGTTTGTTAATGCATGTTGTAAAGAAAACTCATCAGTATCTGTTGTGCCTACAGATCGGTTGTTCTACATCTATACATCTGGTACAACTGGACTTCCAAAAGCTGCTATTGTAGTGCACAGTCGGTAAGTCGTGCTGCAGGGAGCACTGACACATGTCACAGACATGTCTCACAAATTATGAACTTCTGAATTTTCACTCACAGAAGAAATTAATCTTTTAGGTATTTTAGAATTGCTGCTTTTGGCTTCCTGTCCTTCAGTATGCGCTCAGATGATATAATCTATGACTGCTTGCCACTCTACCATTCAGCAGGTATAGTTGTACTAGTTTGTTCTAGTCTGTTTTAGTATATTTTACTGTAGGTTTATTCAATGATAAGGTGGTATGAACTGAATTATAATTTGTATTATTGAATTTGAGAACTTTCACACCAAAAATCATGACCTCAAACCCCATTTTCTCACCTTACTCAGGTAACATAATGGGTGTTGGTCAGTGTTTACTCAATGGACTGACAGTGGTGGTGAAAAAGAAGTTTTCTGCCAGCCGCTTCTGGGATGATTGCATCAAGTACAACTGTACTGTAAGGAACCGATTATCTTTACAATAGCTTAACTGACTGGCTTTGAGCAGAATCTAGAATATTTTCCACTTGTTTTCCACAATGTTTTCCACTTACCTCAGATGTAGTTGTTCCCCTGAGCATAAAATTAGCTTAGCGCTGGAGCTAAGAGGCAAAATGCTAGAAACTAGTAGTCACCCAAACTTATTCTGTAAATCTAATCCTACATCCTCTCTCAAACAGCTCAAACTGAATACAGCTCTTCATTATGGTGGTACAGACTCGTTGGCTCATGACAGCTTTGACAGTTAGCTAATCAGGTGGTGCTACATCAATGTAATGTTCATGGGAGGGAATGATTTCTGTGTCTCTCCAGGTAGTGCAGTACATAGGTGAGATCTGCCGTTACCTGCTCTCCCAGCCAGTGCGTTCATCAGAGCGAGGCCATCGTGTGCGGCTAGCCGTGGGGAACGGGCTCCGTCCCAGTGTATGGGAGGCCTTCACTGAGCGTTTTGGCATCAAACAGATTGGAGAGTTCTATGGGGCCACTGAATGTAACTGCAGCATTGCCAACATGGACGGCAAGGTCAGGGTCACTAGCGGTTCACAAAAGTATCTAAGCTTTTTTTTTTCCTTGAGATGATTTTGTGATTAAATTAAATTTAATACACTATGAAAGAATATCACCCAATGACGGTTTAATATTCCCCCAATTTGACACTTAGATCTGTTGTTCAAGTTAGAGGTTAATTCTAGTTCTAGACTGAAATAGAGTTGGGAGTTGGAATCTAAATTCAGGTTAACGCAGGGAGTTTATCTGTGATTCTGTTCCATGCACAAGGTGGGAGCCTGTGGCTTTAACAGCCGGATTCTGCCCAATGTCTATCCCATCCGGCTGGTGAAAGTAGACGAGGAGACAATGGAGTTGGTGCGGAACAAGGAGGGACTTTGTGTTCCTTGTCAGCCTGGTGAGGTCATCATATGGAAGGGAATTTTGCATGATTCCTGATATTTTAAGCACATGTTAAGATTGAACCCATCATGAATTGCATGCTAATATAATGCTGAAGCATGTTAATGAGTGTTGTGTGGATGAGTTGATTGCCGTTCTGATCTCAGGGGAGCCCGGGCTCCTAGTGGGCAAAATTAACCAGCAAGATCCTCTGCGTCGCTTTGATGGGTATGCAAGTCAGGACGCCACCAGGAAGAAGATTGCTCACAATGTTTTTAAGAAAAATGACTCCGCCTATCTGTCAGGTATATTATATCTGTAGTCAAAACATTTACGCATTGATTTTATTATTTGACCTAATGTTTCACCACATATAACGGCATGGATGTGATGCTGTGTCCTTTCCTCACATACTAAATTGATTTGATCTCTTTCAGGTGATGTTCTGGTGATGGATGAGCTGGGTTACATGTACTTCCGGGACCGTAGTGGTGACACCTTCCGCTGGAAGGGGGAGAACGTCTCCACTACTGAAATAGAAGGAACGCTGAGTGGTCTCTTGGGCCAGACAGATGTTGCTGTGTATGGTGTGGCAGTGCCAGGTGAGGAAAATCAAAGAAACTCCCACCAGAGAGTTGATTCGGCTCTCAGAGTTTTCAGTCTGCTTTTCTCCATATAACCCAAGAGAACTGTATACGTCTTGTTTTTATTAATATGTCAATTCCAGGTGTTGAGGGGAAAGCTGGAATGGCAGCCATTGCTGACTCAGCAGGGAGCTTTAACTGCGATTCTTTTTTGAGGGAAATCCAGAAGGCCCTGCCTCCTTATGCCCGGCCTGTCTTTCTCCGAATTTCCCCACAAGTAGACACCACAGGTGACTCATAGCTTTAGAACTGTACTAGACCTGATACACAGGAACTGTATTGCTTATCTAAATGGTGTAATCTCTACTTCCCTGCCAGGCACGTTTAAAATTCAGAAGACCAGGTTACAGAGGGAGGGATATGACCCCCGTATCACGGCTGATCAGATCTTCTTCCTAAATGCCAGGGCAGGGCGTTATGAAATTGTTAATGAGGAAATGTATAATGCCTTACAGCAAGGTAGGATACTTCTCTGAGAGAGTAAAGAGCAAGACAGGTAAGCTGTGGTACTTCAGGGACATGCAAAGGACTCTGCTGTGATTTGTACTGTTATGATGTAGAAAGGGGAAGTTTATCACTGTTTAATTGAATAGCACTACATTTGAAAGCTTTTATGATGCTATTTTAGCGAGTGCATACAGTGCGTTGTGCATGATATGCTCACTGGATTTAAAAGTCACCCTGAATGGAGATTTTGTTACCAGCAAATTATCTGTTTGAGATGCTACATTTCATTCACAAGGGCATTTTACTTTTTGCTAGCAACTTTATAAGGACAAACTATGCCTGGCAGTTTACATGACACTGCAGACAGTACATCATGCTGAATATGAAAATTATTTTGGAAGTTGTGTACATCTCTCAACAATACCTATACTCTCTCTCTGCCTACAGTATTTCATTTCCTCCAAGTAACAAAAAATTCCAGACAGACAAGTTAAGGAAAGGGATAAATTCTGCACAACTCATATGCCCACCATTTACTGAAAGTACTTTTTTCTAATTTTTTAATCAAAACCTGAAAACTTCTGTAGTACTTTATTTTAATACTTTACCCAATTGATCATTTTAACCCTGCATTTTGACAAACACTAATGTTCATTTTCTTCTGACTACTACTAGAAGTCTATTTTCAAATGTTTACGTGTATATTTGTATACACATCTAATACAAAGTGCCTTAAATCTCCCCAGACTGAGTCCATTTTGATATGATACAACCAGTTCAGTGCCAGCTAGGAGAATGTTGCAGTGGTTTTCAACCAAAAATCCTAGGGACCTGCTATCTTTGACAGATTTATGAGTTCTCTGCCCCGAAGATGTCTGTTCTGCTCATGAAAAGCTTCACAGAGTTGAAACTATGCATATGAAAATATATGCTGGTATAGGTCATTTTAATGTGGACACAATTTTAACCCAATTCATCTAAATGTACTCAGTGTGAACACTGACATGGAGTTCTCTCCTTTTGACGTGTGAGCCAAATAAATGTTTTTAAACCTGCTGTCATTATTGATTTTATAACAGAAGTCTTTTGGGAGAAGTGTTTCTGCATTTATTGGTACATTGGTAATGTAAACCCTGTGTCATTTGAACCAAAAACAATACACTATTCTTTATAATTAGAATTTCTACCATTTGACTATACTTCCGAATGATTTTGTGTAACAAAAGACGGGATTTGTGAATCCTTAGTACTCCACCTTCACTGAAATAAGTGCTGGTAGAACTCTGAGTGGTTGTTCATTGCAGGCACTGCAGAAGTAAGGCATTGCTCGAGGGGTGATGATGTCCGTGAATGTGTAGAGTGGCGTCCTGTCTCTTGGGTCGTAAAACATTACCTTACACCTGTCCATATCTAGTACGATCCTCACCACGTCTGGATCACTGTTCATGTTCAGTGGTGACCAAGGGGCTGAGCAGGCTTTGTACTCGCCGTTCCGCAGACGAATAGTCCAGAATCCCTCTGCTGGGGTCAGGATGTGCTTGCCCTTCCTCCTGACAGACTCACTGGCTACTCCAATAACCCAGTAGGTGTTGTTTTTTACCTCCACGTCCCAACTGTGTTTCCCTGAGCGGAAGCCCTCAGACCCCAGCATTTCAGCACTGACATCAAAACGCTCTGGGTTGTCTGGCAGTTTGAACGTCTGTGAGCAGTACTTCAGTACTGTCAGGTCTTCAAACAGCTGGAAGCAGCTTGCCGCGGTGTTCGGGTCCAGAGTCACAGGAGCTGGACCAATGGAAGAGTGTGATATGTTACCACTGGAAATGGCTGATTCAGAACAGCTGTTGAACACTTAATACAAGCAACAGTTGAATCGAGGTTTAAATTCGTATCAGTTGCTGTGGATTATGGACCTAGTTTGGGTTAACCATAACTGTTATATACTTACTGTATTGAACTACACTCTTCATCTTCTCCCAGACTTTGAACTTTAATGAGCCAAGGTGTTTAGCTACATCAACCAGTGACCCCGATATCATCTCTGGATCCTGTGGTAGACGCCAAGTTCTGCACATATAGTGAAATCAGTTGAATGATGGTATTTTGGAAAAACAGCATCTGTCTTAAAGCATGAAGAATGGTACTCCACTTGTTTTGGATTTCATTGATGAGAGAAAATGGAGCTAGAAGCAGATGAAGGGCTCATACCTCTTTATTGTCTCCTTGTAATTCTAGGGTGGAACAAAAACAAGTCTTACTATAGTGTCACTGTCCTAAACAAGTACCATTAAAGCTAAAGTCAAATGATTTTACCTGCAGGAAGGGGATATCCTGAGAGCTCATGTCCTTTTCAACAGCTGTGATGGTACTGGTGAGGAGCTTGATTTCGTTCTCCATATCATTGATCTTTTCCATAATTGCCTGGTTCTTGTGATTTTCTTCTTGCTTTAGCTCAGAGAGCCTGGCAGCCTCCTCATCTCGCAAGAACTGGTGCAGATCTTCAAACACCTCTCTTATCTGCCTGTCCGTGTTCTCTGCCTGAATCTGTAGCAACAAAAATGACACTCAAAACATATTTACAGTGGACTCTGGTTAGCCAACACATGAAACCTACCTTGATATGGTCTGCTGTTTGATCTAATGTGAGTTTAACTTTTCTGAAGACCTTCAGTTTTTCTTGAAGGGGTTTTAAGGCCATCTTCAGTTCAGCCTGAAATAGAATATTCAAATATTCTCTCCATAAATCAGAGTGAGGTTTGTGATTACAAAAGTTTCAATGATTCCATATTTCCTTAGCCATCAAAGTATGGATTTTTAGTTTTTAGTGGCGCAGCACTTTTTTACATGGCAACATAATGTTTGGGACAAACTAATCGCAAGTATAGTAAAGCCATCTTGTTTCAGTATCCCTTGCATGCAATGACTGCTTGAAGTCTCCTATTCATAGACATTATACGATGCTGAGTATCTTCTCTGGTGATGTTCTGCCAAGCCTCTACTATGGCCACCATGAACTCCTGCTTGTTCCAGGGGTTTAGTCCCATTTAAGTTTCTTTCTCAGCATATGGAGGGTACTCTTTATTGCATTTAAATCAGGTTTAGGTAAGAATGTTCCCTCAGCAGTATTTTTGGGATTGTTACCTTGTTGCAGGAAGAAGCACCATCCAAAGTTGTTGGAATCATTTACGGGAAGTTAAGATTGTTACGATTTTTTTTAATGCACCCCCGAATTCATTGTGCAACTACAGTAAGCATTATAGATGTTAAGCAGTTATGTCTTGGATCTTGGGAAGTTCCTTTCTGTCTCCATACTTCCATGTCATCACTTTGATACTGATTAAAATTGTACTTATCTGTCCATAACATTATCTTTGAGTACTTTTTTTGTAAAACTGTAGTCTGGCCATTTTGTTTTTGCGGTTTGTCTTGCAAACTGTTGACAGGAGGATTTCTCTTTACTGTAGTGAGGATTCTTCTGTCAGCAGTGGAGGTCTTCCCTAGCCTGCTGGTCCATTTCCAACTAAATAACCCACCGGTGCATTCCTTCTTCTTAATGATATTCAAGAGTTTATTTAGGACATGCTGAGGTCTGACCAATGTCACAAATGGTTGTTTGTGGCCTCAGAATCATGTCATTGACTTTCATTTGCCTAGCTTTTCTCCTCATGTTGAACAATGGCAACTACAGACTCCAAATTGTGGAAGCAGGCCTAGGTATCTTCTCCCGACACTAATGAAGCAATGAAACACACCTGTGAAGCCAGTCGTCCCACACATTATGGTGCCCTGAAAGTGTTCTACATGGTGAATGTGCACTTTAATTACGTCTAATATTTTTTTAATTTAAACGTTTAAACTGCGAACCAGAGGGGTACATTTTAGATGAACAATGAGTCAGTTGGAGAGGTAACCACCCATGTTTAAAATGTGCTGTCCTTTAAATAAAGCAAACCAAAGTATAATACATTTAAAAATATAAAAAAAACATTGGTGTTCTCTTTGCCCTGAAACAAAACATTAAGTCAGGTGCTGCAGGCTGGAATGTAAAGTAATGGATACTTGAGAAAGCACTTTGGAGTCTGGTTTCAGCCTTTCCAGGCAGCCTTCTGCCGTTGCCAGTAGAGGTATGAAGATATTAATAGTAGGTGATAAGCTCTGCTAAAGGCCCACAAATAACACTGTTCCTCAGTAACTCAAGGGAATGGAAGTGTTGTAGATTGCTTTTCAGATGGTATCCATTTTTAATAGATGAATTTCCCTCAATATACAGTAGAAGGCTTTCGCTCACATCAGGAGTACCAGGAATGTATTGCTAGTAAACTTTTGTAATATATTAAATCTGCATAGGTCTTTCACATTCTTTAATGTAAACTTACCTTACAGTCTTGTGATGCCTCGTCTAAAGAATATAACCTGTGGCCTTTGTGGCTTTCAGATAACTTGCATGCAACACAAGTAGGTTGTAGATCCTCCAAACAAAAAAGGGTCAGTTCTTCACCATGTTCCTTACAGGCAAAAGGGTTGTTCTTGCGGCGGTCCATCAGAAAAGCTTCACAGGTCTTTTCAAGGGCAGTGCTGATCATGAGCTCACCAGTGGAGGAAGGCTGATAGCACAGTGGGCATTCACAAGCTCCGCTGTCATTCCAGGTGCTTTCAAGGCAAAGTTTGCAGAACCTGTGCCTGCAGAAAAGCACCACAGGCTGCTGAAAAATCTTTCCACAAATTGGGCAACTGAGATCGTCTTCAGAGTGCCTAGTTGCCATTGCTGCTTTGGACTTCAGGCACAGTGAAGACCCTATAGGGTTACTGTGCACCTCCCTCCCTCTCAGGGATTTACCTCATCACAAGTTACACACATGGGAGCTGTAGGAAACCCCAGCTTCTGATTTTGAACTCTGCATGCACATTATGCGCTAGTAAATTACTATTAACTCCAGATTAGCATAGGATATGATCAGGAAGGGATAATGCAAATAAAAGTTACAAGTAAACATCAGTGTACCTATAGCTGATTGTTTACAACAGGGAGATTTTGCCCAAGTTATATTGTGAACAGGTACAGTAGGAGGCCTTTCAGCTGATAATTAGCTTATTAGCAATTTGAACGCAATTAATACATAAAAATGGAGTCCAGGTACTCTTAGTGATACATGTATAAGGACAAATGTCATAAGTAATAGTGAGAAATATAGTTTGATTAACTAAAAAGTCCAGTGAAGGTGAATAGCTCAAGTTTCTTAGAGGTTCTCTCATTTCCTGTACCTGCCAAAATATCTGAGAGCAGCATTAATATGTCCTGACAAAATATAGACTGTAAATACAACTCAGTTCTAAGAGAAACCAGAAAAGTAGAAGATTTTAGTGTCATGTATGTCACAGTTATATGTTTCAGATCATTAAACACAAAGGCAACACAAGTAAACACAAAATGTGTAAGTGAAGGATTTTATTATTAAGAGAGAACAATCCAAACCCACATGGCCCTGTGTGACAAAATGATTGCCCCCCTAAACCTAATAACTGGTTGGGCCCTTAGCAGCAACAACTGCAATTAAGTGTTTGCGATAACACACTGTCTTTTACAGCTGTGGAGGAATTTTGGGCCAGAATTGCTGTAGTTCAGACACATTGGAGGGTTTTCGAGCATGAACCTCCTTTTTAAGATCATGCCACAGCATATCAATAGTATTCAGGTCAGGACTTTGACTAGGCTACTCCAAAGTCTTCATTTTTCATCTTCATTCTTCAGCCAATCAGAGGTGGAGTTGCTGGTGTGTTTTGAATCATTGTTCTGCTGCAGAACCCAAGTTTGTTTCAGATTGAGGTCATGAACAGATGGCCTGACATTCTTCTTCAGGAGTTTTTGGTAGACAGCAGAATTCATGCTTCCATTTATCACAGGAAGTCTTCCAGGTTCTGAAGCAGCAAAACAGCCCCAAACCATCACACTACCACCACCATGTTTGTTTTTACAGTTGGTATGATGACTTCTACACCAGATGTAATGGGACACACCTTCCAAAAGTTCAACTTTTGTCTCGTCAGTCCACAGAGTATTTTCCCAAAAGTCTTGGGGATCATCAAGATGTTTTCTGGCTAATTTGAGATGAGCCTTAATGTTTTTTTGCTCAGCTTTAGAAATGGCTTTATAACCTTTTCCAGACTGATAGATGATTGTGAAGATTGTGATTGTGATTTTATACTAGTAAATTCTGAGGGGGTTTGCTATCTGTAAAACCAGCTGTTACTGTCCTGGGGTAAGTGGCAAGAAGTCTGGGTTCTATTACACCATTTGGTGTAAATTAGATAAAAAGGTTCTGTTGAAGTTATCAGACCATTTGGTGTCTGATGCTATACTTATTGTTTTTTTGTGGACTTACAGGTAGTGAGGTGTCGAGAGGTCAGACTGTGGGAATTTATCAGAATACACCACTAGAGATATTGAATGCAGGTGAGATGAACCCATGTTAATTTACTTTTTAACAGGGGGAGCAATCACTTTGTCACACAGGGTCATGTAGGTTTGGATTTTTTTTCCTCCCTTAATAATAAAATCCTTCACTTAAACACATTTTGTGTTTACTTGTGTTGTCTTTGAATAATATTTAAATGTGTTTGATGATCTGAAACTTTTAAGTGTGACAAACATGAAAAAAAAGAAATCAGGAAGGGGCAAACACATTTTCTCATCATTTTATGTCAAAAAGGTTGCCACATCTACTATTAGCCATGTGCATACACTAAACCCTTTGGTAGGAGTGGTTTTGTGCTGCCTGTTTTTTTCTTTAGTGACAAAAACAAAGTTTGCACGGGAAAAGTTGCCAAAAAGAGCGGACTAAAGGTCAGGAACTGTTTCACTTCATTAGTGCTGTGTATGTGATCCATGTGTTTATTGTACTTGCGCTTTTCACCTCTTTTCCGCCCATATTACCCACCTGTTTTCCTGCACCGGACACTACTTAGACCACAATGCATTGCTCACCATTATACACGCCACATCCCACAACAAACCCCTACGAGAGCGACTCGTCTTAGCTATATGCTGCTACTCATTCATGTTTAATAATATATTCCATCATTACATGCATGACTTAAGGCAAAATTTGTGTCAAATGTCAGAGGAACAGAAACCAGACATAACATCAAGGACCCCCTGTACTGTGATATTTTACCAACGTGTCACTGCATCGGATTATTCCTAAGTTAGAATACACAATAATAAATATCAAACTTACTCATCTTACTCAACTTACAAACTGACTTCTTCTTATTATTGATATTATTGTAATTATTTTCTAATTTAAGCTCTTCTTTTAGAACCATCAGAGCAAATAGCATACAATAGTGTTCACTGTCAGGATATATACCAACTTAGCAACTGGAAAACAGCTACGTTATGGGCAGTTTATCATTGATATAATGTTTACAATCTATCAAATTTGTTGCAAATATAAGCAAAAGGTTGTGACAATGTAAAATATACAGGTCCTTCTCAAAAAATTAGCATATTGTGATAAAGTTCATTATTTTCTGCAATGTACTGATAAACAT
>JBBIGC010000137.1:2221779-2252728 GCA_037576955.1 Lepidarchus adonis
CCTTTAAAAGCATTGCTAGGTTCTTTTGGATACATTGGCCCGAATGCAGGAGGATAGCTGCGGTTCTTCAGAGATGGCCACCAAGCCGTTTTCCTTCCAGACGCGCCTCAGCTCCATGATGGAGGTGATGACCCGGGCGGTCGTGAGGCAGGTTTGCGAGATGGTCGACGGGGACCTGGCATGTTTACGCCTGGAGTTGGCACGAGCCCTCAACGAGAAGGCGGCTCTCGGCTTGAAAATGCACGAGCTGGAGAGCGAGGTGGAAATCCTGCGCAGTGCGAACACAGGAGCTCGGAGCCCGGGTAAAAATTACCGCTCAGTTTGTGTCCAAACACTGGAAGAAGGTAAGTCGGTGTTAGCATCATCATATGCTACATGAATGCGAGTGTATACACGTACTGCTGTAAGACTGAGTTTTTTTTTATTTGTTAATTTATTTCTTTATTTATTTCTTAAGCATTCGACGCTCCCTCAATCAGTGGGATATTTGGAAAGGAGTGGTGCTCCAGTCTGTGGAATGGGAGAGAGCCAAGACCAGAGAAGTCAGCAGAAGTGGAACCTAGTGTGCACGATGAGGTGAACATTTACTTGTCATTACTTGAACGTAGTCGCTCCAGGTTGGGTGCCACTTTAAGAGATGTACTGTTTTAACAGATTTTTTTTCTCTTTGGTATAGTCTGAACACTGTGATCGTAGCAAAACAGTAGCCATCAAAGAAGAAAGCTCTGAGAAGGAAATTTGTCTCAGCAATACAAGTAAGACCGAATTACAGTCATGTTATTTGATCCTAATCAATGCTTTCGTTGTGTAATGGGGTGAACAGAAATGGTGTATTTCATGTTTGTTCTGCTTTGTCCCAATACAACAGCAGACCGAAAGAACCCCGCCCCTTCATCGGAGACTGACGATGATGTCCAGGAAGTGAATCTAGTGGAGGATGATGATGATGGTGACAGGGGGGAGGATGATGACACACATTTCCTATCTTCAGGATTTTTGGTGCCTCCTGAGGTCCACCCCATGCCACCCGGTTTTCCAAGTACAGAATTCACGAAAATCATATCTGCAGATGGCACTGTTAAACATTTAATACTGCCACATGATGATCAGCTGGACTTTAATGAATACTGTGTGCCTATTGAATTAATGGAGGACGAGCCCCCAGATGCCCAATCGTTTGAGGCACCTGAGGAGGACAGCTCACAGGACTTGTTAATGGATTCGGAAAATGCGTCCAACTTGGGTAGAGGGGAAAACTTGAATTATTTTGACAGGTTCGACCTTCAAGAAGAACCAGCTCCAGAAGGAGAGGTAACGAAGACTAAATTTAGTTGTTCAGAGTGTGGCAAGACGTTTGTGCGGCAAAGTAGCCTTACTTTACACAGGAAGTGCCACCAGAGGCAGAATTCGCACACTTGCCACACTTGCAAGGTTGTGTTCCCCCAGATGAACCTGCTCAGAACCCACAAGTGTCTGCCCCCCGACAATCCATCAAAGACGCTGAATCAAAGGTTCGGCTGTGAGCAGTGTGGAAAGAGGTTCCATTCAATGGCCAACCTCAGGGTTCATTATGCAGTGCACACTGGGGAGAGACCACACAGGTGCAGTTATTGCGGACGAGGATTTACACAGAAAGGGAACTTGAATACCCACGAGCGCATCCACCGAGGAGAGAAGCCGTTCGTCTGTTTAACCTGTGGAAAACGATTCACACAGAAAGTAAACCTAAATCACCACTTGGGTGTTCATAGTGGAATGAGAATTGTCAAACCTAGAAGTCTGCAGAAAAATGACAGTGACCTTACACTCAACATGACATAACTTTGTTTCTTTAATGAATGTCCTTTAATTTCACTTTAAACCTGTTTGCATCATTGCAATTTAGTATTGAATAGATGATGCAGTGTGTGGAACTAAAGCTTTACTATCAATTATCAATACTAATACTTGCATAACCTTTCTGTAATTTTATGTTCATGGTTTTGAGCCACATGCCAAGTTCTCTGAAAACCACAGAATAGCTGTTAGAGGTGTGAGATTGTTAGTGTAGTATTATAATTTTGGCATAATATTGATAGTATTAATCTTTTTATTTTAATCATCAATCAATCAATTAATCATTTTATTTTTGCAATATTTTGCTTTTATTATGTATCTATTCTTGATAACATTGCAAGTCCATGAAATGGTACAAGACCTCATTCTTCTCGTCTTAACAGAAACTGGAAAAGTCTGAGTTGGCAAGATGGCTGCTGAGACTTTTATATGTAACAGGCCGTCTGCCAAAAAAAAATGCAATAATATTGTATTGTGGCCCAAATATTGTGATAGTATCGCCTTTGTGGCAGTTTGCACCCCTGGTAGTTGCATCGGTAGCGCAGCTTTTTTGCACCGACACACATAGTGTGTTCTGTATCAATCTGGAGTGATTTGGTATGCAGGAAATGACTGACATCACCAATAAACCATTTTTGTATTACATTTTGCCTGCCTTATTAGTTAAAAATGTGAATATTAAAGGTAGAATTTGGTCAAGTGAATTTGTACCAGATAAAGTAAATAAGAAAATGTTTTAAATCTATTTTGCTTATTAAGCTCTAAAGTTAACAAACCATAGAAGTCAATATTCACCCAAATCTTTTTTATGAACACATCTTTAAAATGTCTTAACTTTCTCAGAATGCATCCAGCTCTTAATTGAAGTAGCATATGCATACGTTACCACTGTAAGCTGTTAAATTGTCAATGTCACTGTGTATCTGAAGGCTTTAGACAACAGGGTTTGTTTTCCCGGAGTAGTGGCAGTGTTTAAATTGTTTTTTGTGACAGTCCCCCTTTCAAATGCTTTGTGAATAGCTTGGCAAAATGATTGTTGAAGCTTTGTTCGTTCTTATTGTTCACTGTCCTGTTTCACACTAATGGGTCTGTGCCACCTAAAAAAAAGAGCTGGATGCCGTTTTAGAAAAGGGTGAATATTGATTTCATATATTTAAAAAATAACTATAATTCCCAGGATATTGATTTAACCTTCAAATTGAACATTTTCACATTAAATTGGCCCTTTCATGGCTACATTCTGGTGCTGGCATTAGATTGGGTATTGCTATATATTGGAATTTAAATTAACTATAGAACTATATAGAGATACTGCAACACTGCTGACCTACAGTTACCTTCACTGAGTGAGACTGAACACAAATTTATGTCATAACTACTTGAAACTTGCATATGGCATATGTTTGGTCCAACCTCTGGCTTTTTTTAATCGTTGGTCATGCCTCAGCCTGGGTATGTGCCCTATGACATGCTTTAGCTATATTTATACATGTCTGCATATGCCATATTTATACATGCTCAAATATATATAAAACAGATGCAGTAAACCCAACCCTGTGCTTGGCAACAGATTGGTTATGAGGCCAGTGGAGAGAGCTGATAACGCACATACATAGGCTATACATACCATAATATCCACACCAACAAAGACACCCTTGTTGGCTTAAAAAAGCTTGAACTGAAGCTAAAGTGAAGATAACCATGATGGAACTGAAGGATCAAAAATACATGACAAAACCACACTAATCATTAAATTGTTTATTAATTTAAACTGTAAGTCAAAATAACTAAAAACCTTCTAAAAAGTGGAAATCAAGATTAAATAGTTTGTTTAAAATACAAAATTTAGTGACAAGAATGTGGTCGCACACCCTAGTAATAACACCATTAACGCAAACTTCCCTCTGTAATTAAATATGAAAACTGGGTTTTCTCATAACAAAACTTCAAAAAAGTTCTTCTTCTTGGCAATAGAAATTATGTTAATCCAGGAAAATTATTACAAACCTGACCGTTACTTTAACACTTAACATTCTATCAACCCTAGAAGCTAAACTGTTACTTGGATGCTCTATTTCAGCCATATAAATAAACATTTTACGAGCATACTTTCTTCTAGGCTAAAAATACATTTCAATTACATGCACAAGACTTTCAATTGTTCTTCCATATGACCATGTACAGTGGCATACAAAAAAACTGGGCTCCACCATCAAAAATTCTGCTCTAGTGAATAGATAATTGACTATTAACTGGCATTCAAATGACAACATAAATATTTGAAGTAATACTGGTGTATTATTTTCGTTTGGCTCAATTTAGAATGTAAGAGAATAGAACAATAGCTCCTGAGCATCAAGAGGCTGTTAATTTTGGGACAAAGCTTGGAAAGTCTGTTTTCCCAGGTTTGTTGGACAAATGTACATGTGTACCAAACTTAAAATCCATCCGTTTTAATTGTGGATTGTGGATTTTTGAGTATACTTGACCTTAACACTTACAACTATATAATACATACTCAAACACTACTGGTACACACCTAGAGTATTTGTGTTGAGTAATGTGACTAATCCCTAGCGCTAATAAGCTAATTAAGGCCTGATAAGGTAAAAGTCATTGAGGTGCCCAAACTCTTTACTTTTTATCACTCTAAAACGATTAAAAACTAAACTAAAAATACAATATTAATACTTGCTGACAGTTTCATCTTTAATCTTTAGCAAATCAATTTATCTTTTATTCACCAAAAAAATGAATTTTTGACCATGGCTGCCCAAACTTTTGTATACTGCTGTAAGTATGTGTTAGTTCACACAATGCACAGTGTATGTGTCTAATATTAACACTAGTTAAGTATTTGATCGTGACATTGGCCTAGCTAGAGCACTGATGTGTGTTAAACCCATGTTTATAAGCGTAACGCTTTCCACAGTCCACACAGCTGTAGGGTTTTTCTCCAGTGTGGCTGCGCAGGTGAATATTAAGAGAACTTTTCTGTGAAAAGCTCTTTCCACATTCCATGCACGTGTAGGGTCTCTCTCCAGAGTGAGTGCGCATGTGGATCTTGAGGTACGTTTTCTGTGCAAACCGTCTGCCGCACACTGAACACACGAAGGGCTTCTCACCGGAGTGTGTCCGTAAGTGTACTTTTAAATAGCTCAAGTAACTGAAGTTCTTCCCGCAGAACACGCATTCAATTTTCTTTTGCTCCGAACTGGTCTTTGGAACTCCCAAGTTCGCACCGCTTGGGTAGAATCCGGCAAATTCTTCTAAGCTCATGTTTGAGGAAGTCGCGCCATCTAGCAGCGCAGATGACCTTGGATCAAAAGTCTGGTTGTCTTCTTGGCTCTGTCCTGCGCTGTCCAATGGATCACCGTAGGCGATAAAATCTTCACTGCTGTGACCCACATCCCTTTCGGTACTGGAGAATGCAGGTCCTACAACTAACAAAGTTGGTCCAAAAAGAGTATATTACACTCACTTCAGCAGCAATTATTATTATTATTACTGTTCTCATTCAGCTTACCTTTCTCATTGCTCTTTGAATCCGTTTGTAGCTTGCTGTTCCCCGAGCAGTCTTCATATGACTCATCCTTGATGATAATCATGTCAGGTTCTTCATCGATCAGATTAACTGACTGAAAAACATACAAAACAGAATAATCTGCAATATTTCCTTGCGATGTATAATATAATTTTCCAGCACTTAGGCCCTTTAAAGGAATGGTAATGTAATTTACACAATTTTTTCTTACAAATTAAAAGACAAGATATGTAGGCAGCCATAGCCCAATGGTTAGAGACGTGGGTTTGAGACTGAAGGGACATGGGTTTGATTCCCAAAACCAGCCAACAGGCTGAAGTGCTTGTGGGCAAGTCACCTAACCCCCAACTGTTCACCCTGTACATCACTCTGAATAAGATCAAATGCCGTGAATGTAAAAAAAGATATGCTTGGTGCCCAAATTTAGCCTCCTCCTTTTACCACTGGAGCTATGTGGCTAAATATTTTGTCAATCTTCTCTTCTCTAGACCTTCATTAACATGGTGCTTTGCCTTAAGACACAGAATGGTTTACTCTTGGGTCAGCGTCCTCTGTATTTATGATCATTATGGTCATTGTTAAAAAAGTGAATCTACATTAACACTCTCCTGAGGTGGTTTGTGAAAACAGACACTGTTTTCTAACAAAGGCTGTTTTCATTATTGCTTAACAGATCACAGTGAGCCATACTTGTTGCTTTTCCACTGCACTGGTGTCGGTGCCATTCCAGGCCGTTTCGCCATTTTGGAACCAATGCCGTGCTTTTCCAACTCAAAAAAGTTGGTGCCGGTTCCACAATTTCAGCTCTGAACTGGCACCAACTTTTTCCTGGTTCTGGGGCTGGGAATCTGTGATGTCATCAGGTGTGGGCGGGGAATTGAGCTAACTAGTCTGTGACTAGAAAAACAAAACAACGGCAAAAAAGCCAGAAGTGATCACATATCTCACCTCACACTTAATCGTTGTCGTTGTCAATTTATTTCAATGTCTAAAAGATGCAGAAAAAGTTTATTTTGAATATAAAGATATGAGCTCAACACAAGATGTGTTCTGCCATTGTTGGGTTTGAAATGATTCACATTAATGTCCTCACTGCATTGAAGCCGAGACGGTCACGTTTAGACTGAATGCCATGAAAACCTTACACTGCTGCATAAGGGTTGGTGTGTTTTCTAAGAAATTTGAGCTGATTTGATGTTTTTCTGATTTCTCATACAACTTTAGTGCCTTTACACCATGTTTCCATTCAGTACCTAGGACATAAACCTTTACAGTCCTTTAATTCAGATTTTTAAATCTGAGACTTTTAAAAACTTGGCAGAAACCCTGTTCAGATCTTCAAAATCATAACAATGTTTTAGTTATTGAATAAGCTATAGTAGTTACTGGTTAATAAGCTTTGATGTTAATAACTGAATAGTAAGCGTTGAGTTTAAGGTCATATATTGGGGGTTTTTTTTGTACTGGAGCTCCACCTCATACCAGCAGATGTTTGTTTAAATAAACATTGGACAGATGTTTAGACCTAATCAAATCTTTATTTAGTAACATTTTAGAAAGTTTCGGTCCCATATCGACATCAGCCCACAAACCCCACACTACAAGGTGTTGGAGGCCTCATTTGGAACACTGGTAGTCTGCTCTTTAGGATGGTGGGCTTGGCCACTCCACACACACCACTTTGTGTGAACTCCACCTGTACCAACTCCAGCAGGACACAAGTACAGGCTCAAAGACACTAACCTCTATTACACAGTGGTCCTTATAACTGTCCTCCCTCTGTCTTGCGTGGGTCTCCTTGTCTTTCCACAGGTCCATGCACCATTCTTTACCAAAAACGCCGTCGATGGTGGGACGATGGGCCATGTCTGCCGAACACAGTGGAGAAACGTGCATTCGCTGCAAATCACTACTTCTTTTGCTTTCATCACTTGTTATCAAGCAAGAAACAAGAACATTTTCACTGCTCACCTTTGGATGCGCTGGGGAACCGAGCGTCCATACTCGCCTGGAGGATTTTCCTGGTTCCCTTCAGCTCGCTCTCCAGAAAATCGCACTTTTTCTTCAGCGACTCGTTCTCGCTTACTCGCTGCGTAATCTCCAGCCTCAACATAGCGTGACTTTCCTGCACAAGTTTAGCTATTTCTGCCACCGCAGTTTTCGCCAACATCTCCATAATCGTCGATAACTGCGCCTGGAAATGCGAGTCGCTCCCCATGGTTTCCATCATGTGCGCGCGCACACACACATACAAGTCGCCCTCCTAAAATGTTAGCACCACCTTTGCACCGCGTTAAAGTTGCTTTTCTGGCCACACGACATCCAATATCCAACAGTTCGGCTCTTTTGTCTTTTCTTCTTTTGAATTTTTTATGACTTTATTATGAAAGCCGGAGAAGAAAAGCATGATGGGATTTCTTACCGTAACTCTTGGTGTATACGTGACAAAAGCGGCCCTTTGTGCCACGTGACTGTCCTAAACTGGAATAAAGTATAAATAGAGCAGAAACTCCTATATCCCGTTTTAAGCATTGTCTCCGTTTACTTTACTTCCTGGTTCCGTGGTAAAAGTTTAATTTTAAAAGTGTTATTTTAGGTCACACTTTATTCTGATAGACCCTATCAGATGATGAACTAGCCAAACTCCAGCATTAGGATACGATTTAAGTTTTAAGGCAAACATTTACACAAACGTTTTTATTCAATATAAAATTGATATATTTAGCTGAATATAGTGAAGAGCAATATGGCAAAATTATATCACAATATTTTGAGGAAAATGTTTTGATACGCAATGTGCCACAATATGCATTTTTCCATTATCTTTTAAGATCTTTTAAAAAATAAAAAAGCCAGCAGAGCCATATTTTAAAAAGGAATAAATGATTTTTATTTGGTTTCTCAGACCAAAGAACAATCAGTTCATTTAAGCTAAACAAAATGTTCTTGAAATTAAAGTGATTAAATAATGACGATATCATGAAATGCTCTGAAAATCATAAAATGAATCAATAATTAAAATAATTAAAGTTTTTCAAGTACAGTGAATCATCCAAAAATATACTACTAATTTAAATTGCACCTGGTATCATTTTAAAACACTGCCCTGGTTGCAATATGCAGTCTTATGCCCTTAGAAACGTAAGTGTAGTTTAGAAGCAGTTAATGTTTTTTTTCCACTAATATTAGAATCAAAACTAATATAATTAATGCAGTGAACAGTACAGTACATGTGTGTTGGGTTCCCATTTCCTGACTTCTCCTTGTGTAAGCCTGGAGTTATTTGTAGGAACCATCAGATCCTTGGTTTGGGTTCAATCAGTGGTTAAATCAAGTTCTGCTGCTGATTCATTTAGATTTTCTTTACTACTTTTTTGTGTGTTTGCATTTATTCTAATGAGAACTTGAGTTTTTGCTGCAGAAAGACTTTCACTGTTGAGATTAATGGCAACAAACACCCAAAAGTCATTTATCTCAGCATTGAGTGTCTTTCTATAGCAAGAACACAAGTGGACAGCAGAGTAAAATCAACAGTAAAGCAGTAAAAATGATCAAGAGTTTGATTTTAGTAAAGATTTGTAAAAGTCATTGAAATTGTGAGCTGGTTAGAAGAACAGAGGTCTGGTTCCAGATCTCCAGCCATTCAATGAACCTGATTTAATATAATGAAAGACTGATTGAGGCCAATCCAGACATTTAATGGCAACTACAAGTAACACTGGGCGTCCATGAGGAGAGGCCTGGTGATGGTGAAGCCAACACATCAACACAAAGTCAGTGTTTATTGTGTTACTGTTTTTTTACAACTATACTAATATTAATGAATATTATGAAAAAAGCTTTTAAATATATTTTTCTTAGGTGTCTAGAACTTGTGTATAATAGTCTCTTTTAGAAAGTTTTCTCTAAGGGTCCACTGCAATCCAGCTTATTTGGTAAGATTCAAAGCATCTGGACCACCATCAGGAACCTCACCCTTTAAATATATATTTTTATGTAGAAATCAACCACCAGGTGTATAATTTTACATACAAAGTACATGTTATTTCAGCAACAAAATCCTATTTCAAATATTGCTGAAGAAATGGGAAGGACGACTGCATTGGCACCACTGATGGCACCTAAAACAACGTCCTCTACTGAGAGAAGTTAAATGTCTTTAGATGTTTATACTTATTTTTGTTAACAGGTTACCTCTTTTTAGTGGATTATTTTTTATTTTATAATTTAATTGAAGTTTTTTGCTTTATACCTCCATTCATAATATTAAAACCATTTGTGTGGGTTGACCCTCGTGCCACCCATGCAGCTCTAAGGTGCCACAAGATCTGCTGCTCTGGAGATGTCGTCTTGTATAGTTTATTTTATCTGAGCCATATATTATTCAGTATATATGATTAACATGATTTAATCACCACAGTTAATTAAAGTAATCGGATTATATGCTGCTCACTGCAGGCCTAGTCAGATCTACACACAGCATGGGAATGCACACACTGATTAAAGTCAGATATTTAAGATTCAAGATGTTTACATAGCATGAGAATTGCCAAGTTGTTCAATTTCCCACACACACACTAGAAAAACACTGACCAGGTCTCACACACCCACAGTTAGGGTTCTCATTTAGAAATAGGTATATTTCAACTCTACATGCGTATATTACAGATTTATGGGCAGGCCTTCCAACATATGATTCGTAAATAACGGCAGCGCTCACAGTAAACAGGGGCGCAGTATAATTTTAGACTAAAACTATTGAAACAGTAAATATTGGTAGCAGAACCATATAGGATAGGAACGCCACTCGAACATAAGAAAGCCTTCGTTCAAGATCGCTTCTCCACCACACTTGCCATTAAAAATGCCTTGTCATGTGACTCAGATCCTTATGTTCACCCAGTTTTCCCTTTTTCCATCACAACACGAAGTACTGACTGTTCGCTTGCTGTTTAATATCTTGCCAACGTAATGTGGTAATCAATGTTATTCACTTTACCTGTACATGCTTTACTGTTGTGGCTGATCAGTGTATAATTACTAACTATTTATAATAACTAACTACCGGTAAATATAATTACTTCTATTTGAATAAAGCAACTACCATTTTTGTAGACTTATGATGCATTATGAAGTTCCTATTTTGCCCCATTTTGGAAAAATAGAGGTTGTGTTTAAATACTGCAAAGATCATGAAATGCTCAGAAAATTGTATTGTGTTCACAATTTATCATGATGAAAAATATAATCATATTGCTCTGCACTGGCTAAATATAGAGATGAGCAAGAGTACAGTGACGCATCCAAAAATGTATTACTATAATTTAAATTGCCATAATTTTTTGGTTGCAATATACAGTACTGTGCCAAAGTCTTAGGAACCTGAGGAATGTATATCAAAGGAAGCAAAGAAAAGGTATTACATTTTGTCTTGATGTGGTAAGATGTGATCAATTTCGCTTTACAGAACCATTTTGTTTTATAAGATCAGCTTCATAAGACCTGATGAGGTAAAAAGGTCCATTTTTATTTCAGGTTGACTTTAATACACCAACACATCAATCTGTGAATAATTCTGATTGCTGTTATTCTGTGCGAATTTCCCCAAACAAAACAAATTCAAACTCAAAAAATTACTGTGTTCGATGTCCATATCATCACCATCAGTGAAAATGAGGAGAAGAAACATTTATAGTTTGCATTGTTGTCCGGCCCCACTCCATTGACATTTGTTATCTGATGTTAACGTCACGCAGGCCGGATTCCGCATAGAGGCCTGCGTTGGGGTCAGAATGTACAGCTAGGTGTTTGTTAAGGTTACATTTCTTTGTGAACCCTTTGCCGCAGTGGAAGCAGATGAAGGGTTTTTCTCCAGTGTGTGTTCGCTGATGCATATCCAGTGTGCATTTCTGGATAAAACCTTTTCCACAGTGCAGGCAACGGTATGGCTTCTCTCCAGTGTGTGTGCGCTGATGGGTATACAGGTGCCCCTTCTGTGCATACCTCTTACCACAAAGTGTGCACCTGAAAGGTTTCTCACCCGTGTGACTCCGCTCGTGTATTTCAAGTTGACTGAAACACTTAAATCGCTTAGAACAGTGCGGGCAAACGAAACGCTTCTCCCCCGAAAAAGTGGATGTGGTGAGGGTCCTTATGGACTTTGGCAAATGAAAACGCTGTGCAGCAGTATGGGCTGCATTTTCAGTTCCTGTGCTTTCTCTGATTGGTAAAGTTGGTCCTTCCTGTTCATATGAATTATGTTCAGGCAAGATTCTGTCCAGTGGATCAGTTGAAGAGGTGCTCTTCACTGTTTGGATTCGGTCAGCAGTGTCACCAGAAAAATAACAAATGGTAGAGGAGATTTCTTCAGCCCCAGTAGAGCCAACGATATAAGCTGCTGTAACTGTTGAAAAAACGATAGAAAATATTTAACGTTAACTAAATGCGAAGCAAATGACACATTTATGAATTTCAGAGGAAACGACAGCGCTAGAATTGCTTCTATTTTCACTATTTTCACATTACACAAGCTGTCAAAAAAAAGTTAACACTTGCACAGGGTTCCAGACCGTCTCTAACAATAATAATGCTACAGTGCCAAGCATGCGCCACCATTAAAATGGAAAAAAGGCAAACTCACTCTCCTCCCGCGAGTGTTGCTCTTCTTCTTCACAGTTCCATAAATCCATTCCATTTGGCTCCTCTTTGATAGTTATTTCAGAGGGCTGCATTTCCGCATGACGGTGCTGTAGGCTTTGTTTTTCTTCTCGCTGAGCCTGTAAATGTAAGGCACTGAAATCATCAGTTTTTTATAATTAAGTGAAGTGAAAGTAACTATTTGTCATTGTGAACACACCACAGCAAAATGTCTGCTCTGCATTTAACCAATCACACGTGCTACTTAAACCTGCAACCTTCTGATCTCGGGGCAAAGTCCTAACCACTAGACCACTGCTGCCCCAGGGCCATTAATTATAAATATGAAAATTCATAGAATTAAGATCAAGAACAACCCATTCTTCTGGCAAATTGTTTCAGTACTCTACATTTTGACTTCACCCAACTGTGTGTTTCTGCTCTTTCCACTAATTTTCAATGGAATTCAGAACAGGGCTCATAACAGGCCATTTGAAAACAGTCCAAAGCTTTTCTCATTTAATCTTTGGTGCCTTCAGGTGTATGTGTAAGGTCATACTTGCTGAAGGACACGTAATTTGATACTGGAATGGAAATTTCTGACAACGTGTAGTGTGTTTTCACCCATAATCCTCAATATATATACTGTATATACAGTGGAGGAAATAATTTTTTGACCCCTCATCGTATGCACACTGACAAAACAGTCTAAAATATTAATGGTAGGTTTATTTTGAGTGAGATAGGATATCAAAAAAATCATTGACGAAATATGGCACACCCCTAAATGAAAAAGAGTTCTGGCCCCTCATCCTCAATGCAAAACAAAATTCCAAGACAAACTCGAACATTACATGCGCACTCACATACATACACATAGGCACAAGCAAACACTCATGGATAAACATACGCATGCACTCGTCCTCTCGCTCGCGTACACATATACATACACTCACGAACCCGTCCTCTCACTCGTGTATACATACATATAAGCACAGGCACGCACTTATACACACACATGCACATACTTACATATACATACACATAGGCACATGCACGCACATGTGCTCGCCTGCACACACACACACACGCATACATATATATTCATATTAACACGGGCACACACCCATACACGCACACACATACTTAAATACATACACTTATATTCACATACACACACGTGCACACAAACATACACACATACATCCACGTATATACATATGACAATCAGGAGGCACACATACTCATACACACACAAACACACAACACATATGTATGTTGTTAACATCGTTACAGTGTTGTGGTAGGTGTGTATGCTATTTCTGTACGGTCAGTATTGCTGTTGCTTTGGCACAATGGCAGTGGTTTTCACTGGGATCTATTCTTTAACTTTTTTCATTTTCTCTCTGTATATCCCTTTTATTATTTTTCTTTTTTTTGTTTTTTCCTACTGTCTAAAATGGCTTAAATATAAATCAAATGAATAAATGAATGAATGAATAAATAAATAAATAAATAAATTCAGATAACAAGAGGGTCTTATACTGTCTTATACCTACTTGGCAAAGCAAATGTGTCTGGCCATAATGGCACCCAGATTCACATTTTGCTTGCTTAGATGCCAGACACGACGGGTAAATAAATAAATAAATGAAATTAAAATTAAAAATAGTCCTGTGCAAACAGCAGACAGCTGCAATAATTGCAAAAAAAAGCAGCGTTCCTGTTAGTGTGACTGTTGTGTACGTGATGTGCTGTGGTTGAGAAGTCTAACCGATTGTAGGTAAAAACTTTTGCCTTTAGACTGCAAAGGCGTCTCCCTGATCTCAGCAGCCTGAGCAGTGTGTGTGTTTAGGATGGCTGTAGTCTTTCATGATCCTGATGGCTTGAGATCTGCACCTTTCAGCATATATACTCTGCAGGGCAGGTAGAGTGGATCTGATGGTATGTTTGGCTGCATGCACCATCTTGTGCACCATCTTCTTTCTGCTGCTGAACAGTGCAGTTCCCATACCAGGCAGTAATGCTCCCAGTCAGGATACTCTCCATAACTCCAGTCTAAAACCTTTCCAGTCGCCTTGGGTGTTAGAGGCTTTGGCAATGAGAGAGTGCTCCAGGTGAGGTCCTCTGTGATACGGACACCAAAGTACTTCAAGTTCTCTCCCACAGGGATTCCGTGATCTAGATAGGGGTGTGAGCATTATCCCCATTCTATCTCCTGAAGTCAATCACCATCTCTTTGGTTTTGCTGGTGTTCATGGAGAGGTTATTATCCTCCACTTTACCACCTCCCTCCAGTAGGCCCTCTCATCGTTTCTAGTGATGAGTCCTACCACCACGGTGTCATCTGCAAACTTATATAGTATTAAATGCTGAATTGTAGACTATTAATATTAATCTAAGGTTGGAGGGAAGGATGGAGCAGGTGTAGTGCTTGATAAGTCTCTCAAAGCATTTCATCACAGGTGAAGTCAGGGACCCTGGACGACAGTCACTGAGGATTACTGGAAAGGAGTTCTTTGGTAAAGGGACAATGGCATTTTTAAAGCGTGTAGGGACCATAAGCACGGCTAGGAAGACATTGAAGATTCTTTTACTTCACTGATCATCCTCTTCACTAAGCATGGTGGTAAGATAAACCTGAGTTTCATTCAGCCTCAGTAACTGTTCCAGATGTTTTAAACTTCTTTATTGTAGATGCAGGCAGGTTTAGGCAAGTCATCTGCCTTACTTCACACATCTGCCTTACTGCCATGTTTAAAAGTGGCTAAGAGCAACAGAACTTGGTGTCACGTTATATTTATACAACAGGCAGAAATAAGTCATTAATTGCTAATTAAAAGTTTCTATTTACTCTGATCAACTTTTAAAACTAAACTAGAAATTACAAAAATGCTACAATTATATTTATATTATAGGAATTGTTAGTTAAAAATTTTGGCACACATGATTTTATAAATAAATAAATGAATAAATAAATGTACTTCAATTAGAGCTTGGATTTTGTTCTTTTTTGTGTTGTTTTTCAGGAAAAAGCCCTAAGAACACAACCAGGGGTCACATAAAAGTGGCTTTCTGCAAAGAAAAATCTAGGAAATTTGGTTTGCTGGTTTAAAATGACATCGCAAAATGCATTTCATCTTTTAGATCAGGGGGAGCTAAAGTCAGTCCTGGAGGGCTGATGTCCTGCACAGTTTGGAAGTTCCCCTCCTCAAACACACTCATTACACCTGGAAATTAACAGGTAAGTTGAAGCAGGTGTGCCTGATCAGGGAAATCACGCAACTGTGCTGGGCCTAGGATTAAAGCTGAGCACCCCTGTTTTAGACAGTCCCTAAATTCTGATTCATAGCAGAGCTTTAAGAAGCTTTTAGTCTAATCCGAAAGAAATTACTGCTATGATGAGTCCTCATGTTTTGATTACTTTATTCGATTCTTTACATTTTGCCACTTTGCAATTTGTTTCTGTGGTCAGTGTGAAATATGATAAGTTTCACACGATCTGCAAGATTTATAAACTCACACATGCCAACAGATCAGAATTTCAACACAAACTATTATTATTATGGGCAGTTGTGGCCTAATGGTTAGAACTGGGTTTGTGGCCGAAGGGTCGTGGGTTAGATTCCCAGAACCAGCAGCAGGCCGAAGTGCCGTTGAGTAAGGCACCTAACCCCTACTGCTTCCCTGGCATCGCTACGGTGACTGCCCACTGCTCCAGGTGTGTGTTCTCAGCTCCACTGATGGGGAAGATTCAGAGACAGATTTCCCCCAGGGATTTCCTTCTCGGGAAAGAAAACACTTCTGCTACAACATTGTGCCTGTGTGTAATAAGTTACACACTTGTGTTTGTAAATTGCAGAGTTGTGTTGTTTGGTTGCCTCTAGAGGGAGCTACAGGCATCAGAACACTGAAAATGGTGTTTGTGCGTTTTCAAGATGCTTCTTTGACTATAAATTAAGCCAAGAGTGTCATATCTGAGTAAACTGATTGGGCAAGGTGAGGTACGTCCTCTTGTGGCCAAGATCCAAGCCATAATTGATTTTCCAGTGCCTCTTACAAAGAGGGATTTACATAGATTTTTGGGAATGGCTGATTTTTACCAGGGGTTTTGCAAGATGTTTTCCAGATTTGTTGCTCCTTTAACAAACCTACTGAGAAAACATGTAGTGGTGGATTGGACTGAAGAATCATTTTGCTTTTAACTCTGTTAGGTTCTTTTGTGCAGTGTTTATAGCCCCTGACTTCACCAAGCCATTCAGACTTATTTTTCAAAGACGTTCAAACACCTCCAAGTAAAGTACAGCACCTTCTAAAAGGAAGCTTTAGCATTGCTGTTTGCTTTACAACATTTCAAAAAAATGGGGAAGAGGTGTTTCCTCTTCTAACATGCTCGGTCCTGAATATGGTTGTGGTCTCTGACATATGGTGGCTGTTGTACTCATGTCATGAGACTATACTACACTGTAGGAAGTTGTATCTAATCTTTATTTGGAGGAAGGAGTTTTCTTTTTCTTTTTCTTGTTTACTTTAGGGAGCTAGGTAAGGTTAATGTATTTTTGTTGAGGAAATGTAGACCTCATTTTGGTTTAGAGGTTGTTTTCTTTAGTTCCTCCTCTTTATACCCCTTTTTTATTGTGTTTGTGTACATGTTGCTTAGTTTCTACTTGTTTGTCTCTACTTGATTTAAGAATAAATTAGATTATTAAACTGAATGATGCCAGTGTTTGGATCTTTAAGTGTCATGAAAACCGGACTATAGTAAGGGCTTCTATGTCACGGCCTGACCTAGACCAGGTCGTAACACTGCCCACAATAAAATTCAAAGTCAATATGGTGCAATGAACGCACTTTGATTTTTCAAGTGTCAGATCAATACTTTGAATCATGTACTACTTTCATCTATGCATCGATACAGATAAAATTATTTTAATAACCCTAATAATGAGAAACAAATAGCCTTTAAAAACAAATCCACCTCATTTTTCAGTGACCAAATGCCCTGACCCAAGCCTTGCACAATGTTTTGGTAGCTGACAGTGTCACACAATAGTGAGGAAAACTTACTTGGTCCTTTTTTGTCACCTCAGAGCTGTCCCTCAAAGCAGAATCGCATGTATTCGACTCCTCCAAGTTCTTCTCTCTAGAAAAAGTAGAATAAAGCTTAGAATAAATCCACCAGTTGCTCTTATTCAAGGTTTCGTTACTAATAATTAGTAAAAACTGAACAGCCTGAAAACATTACCTTTTAATGCGTGTCTGAGTCTCTTTCCTGGGACACAACTCAACAAGGCACTGATCCTGTATCGATGTGAGTAGCACTGCTTGTTCAACGCTGCCCATCCCTTGGGGCTGTATCCCATCCTGCACCAGCACGTGCTCCATCAGCTGCAGCCTCTTCCTCAAGGTGGAAATTTCGTGATGACTGCGGGTCACCTCGGTGCGCAGGATTTTGTACTCTATGTCCACAAGTTTGCTGATCTCCAACACTGCTGTTTTCGCTAACGTTTCCATAATGGCAGCTAACTGGTTCTGAAAAGAGGACAGAGTAGTCGGCATCTTTCCTGTTAATACTGAAAAGCCTGCGTCCTTCCTGAATAAAATTAAATGAAACCTATCCTCCGAGATGTGTCGGCTGCGGACAATGAACGGGCAACTGTAAACTTATGTTTTGGTGACTCAAAGCACTTCCGCTCAGCGTCACCGCCGCAGACAAAAAAACGAGCATTTCTGATTGGTGGGTTAGGCCATAGACTCATAACTGTCTACAGGCTGGACGCGTAGAAATAGTCATTTCGACGGTAAGTAAACAGCGTTGGCGTGTTAGCGCCCCCTCCTGTTTTGGAGACGCCAAAAGCCACATAAAAGCCACAAAGGTGTCCCGGTTGAGCACTTAATATAACTTCTAACTAGTTTATACTAGTATATACTGTGTTTCACAGCCGTCAAAGGTGAGTATAATTAAACATACACAATATAAACTTAATATGAGTAAGGTGCTAATGGACAAAACAGCGAAATGGACGAAAACAAAAAAGTAGGAGCAAAATCATCTCATTAGTGATGTGCAGGTCGATACTGAGATATCAATACAAATGATACCAGAGGTTTATGTTCTAAAATCAATTTATTTATTGAAATATCTATATTTTAGTCTTTCAGGGTAACTGTGTATCATTGACCAGAACACAGTGGAAAGTAACTGCTATCATGATCTTGTCTAAATGATACCCACTTGATAGGAACTACATCTTTTTTGCACGTTTGTCTCTGAGCTTTCTCATTGTACCTCGATGTTTCAACAAAATTGATCTCTTAAAAGGTATAAAATCAAACTTCTGACATTATGAAGACAGTTCTATTAGTGTAACGGGAATAATTATATGCAGTGATATTGGAGCAAAGTGATTGTATTTAAACACTTTACTGTATTTAGTGCTAAAGCAACAAACACTGACATGGGTGTACATTAACAGTAAAAATAAAAGAGAAAAAACATTTAATTTGCAAATAGCTGTGCAGTATAACGTACATGTACATAAAGATACGCTCAAACAATATACAGAAAATGGCTGAGTGCAAGAGGAGTCATTTTTACAAACAGAAGTTTTTGTACATAGGATCAATATTGGATTGGTATCGATGATACCAGCTTGAATATTACTTTGTATCATATCAGAAAGGAAATAAGTGATATTGCACATCACTACATTTCGTATAAACAGGAGATCCAATTTGCACAACCCATGAGCTTTTTATATCCTTATTTTATATTTTATATCATATTAGTGTGCATATATATGGCATGATAAAAAGTACACGCATTTAAAGCAATATTACAGAATCATTTTTGTTGGAATTAAAATGTATTATGTCACTTTCAGCATTACAAATATTTTAATGGTTTCAGGAATGCTAAACTGTACAGCTTTCAACCATCTTCATTTTAAATTGAAACCTTGCACAGATGAAAACAGTAACAAAGACTTTTTGTACAAAATAGATTCAGTAGGCAGAGGGTAGTGTAAAACAAAACAGTTAGGGGTATATCACACTATACATAAATATTACAAAACATATGTAAAGTGTTTTATAGCCTTCTGTTAATCAATTTAGACAATTTCTGCACATATTGCTCAACATCCTTCAAGAAAACTATTGTTAAAAATTATTGCCAAATTTATTTTTATGAGATTAAAATGACAATATTGATATCACCTTTTCCCCATAATAATGTAAACGTTAGAATAACAAGGCGTTAGAACAACGCCAGAATATGCATAAAGCTAATTACTACAGGTATTCGTCACAAAAAAGCCGTAGTTTCAGTAGGTTAAACCTAAGAAGACTACAACTACCACAGTGCTCGAGCAAAACGTCATCGTTTCTCTGTCCGCTGATTGGTTGCGATGACATCGTGTGCGGAAGAGAGAAGCGTTAGGGCGAACGGTGAACTTCATACAAACCTTCTTGGGTAAATGTTAATTATTTTGACGATATTATGAGGTTTGTGGGCGTCCGGCTACTGTAGTGTTGTTCATAAGTCACGTTTTGAGAACTTTTGTCCACTTCTATTTGTCTGTAGTTCCAGGCTGCGTCTGTCCCATATTTCTCTATTAATAGGTCTGCGGTGCAGCCACACTTAATATTGAAATCAGTGGGCAAATGTACCTGTTTGCACCTCTTTCAACACAATACGGATATTTTAAGCTTTTACAGTTCTCCGTGAGCTCTCTTCACATCTACAATTCAGATTAACAAGCCTTTTATACATTTCTTTAACTACTGTATCTTTAGGCTGTATGATACATTATGACACATTGAGCACCAACCCACTATACGAGTGTTCTCGTGTTACATCGCACTCGACACACGGCGATTCGTGATTACGTCGTATTCAATTTTTGTATTGTTTTTTTTTAGCTACACTGCATTTTACACATACTTATTTGAAAACTTCAGTATGGCTCCCAAGAGTAATGCAGACTCTACAGTAAAGGCCAGGAACTGTTTCACTTCAGTACTGCTGCGTATGTGTTCCAGAAATTTCCACCTCTTTTCCGCCCCTATTACCCAACTCTTTCCCCGCACCAGACACTAGAGAGACTAGTGTTAGCTATATACTGTACTACTCGTTCGTGTTTAATAAATATATGTCGTCATTACATGCAAGAGTTCTGACTTATGGCAAAATTTGTGTTATGTCGTGTTCAGAGTAACCAAAAACCAACGTAATCATGATAATTAATCATTATCTATTAACTATGATGTGTAATTATCTGTAATGCGTAGCTAAATAAGTCATTTTAATCAGAGAGGTTTTATTTATTCTGTGCTGGCATCATGGAGATATACTCTCCTTAAAGATTTAACATAGATTATGAATGAATGTTGTTGCAGCTGGAATAAAATCTCATATAAACATAATAGTGACTTTACAGGAACGGGGGAAAAACACTCCACCCTTTTGTTTGTGATTGTTAATATTCAAAGCTATTTTGGACTGCATCTAATGGTCTTGGCGAGCCTTGCCCGAGCACATTGACCTCTATAGTCCAGTTCTTTCTTCTAGTGTGATCGCTGTACGTGCCTGAGCTCATAAGAGGTGGGCTCAGGCGCGGTCCAGCTGAGCACAGGTCTTGAAAATAGTCTCCATGGTGCTAGTGTCCCATTTGGGTAAAAACAGCTCTGGTTCTCATGGCTGAATGTGATCTGCAATCCATGCAACTCTTCTTTCTACTATTACTGCAGGGGACAATGTCAGGCCGAAGAGTAGTGGTGTTCTTGTCTGCTGCAGAACTCGGACCTGCCCTGGCCCACCTGGTGGCTTCTCGAGCAGAGAAAGCCCTGAACAGTGGAGCTAGCTCGTTTTCCTTGGGTCTTTCTGGAGGAAGTCTAGTGTCCATTTTAAGCAAGGAGCTGCCTACAGTGCCAGACTTAGACTGCAGCCAATGGCTGGTGGGGTTCTGTGATGAGAGACTTGTTCCTTTTGACGATCCTGAGAGCACGTATGGTCTTTACAAGGTAAGTTGTGTACATTTAAAAACATTTAAAAATTCAACCTAAATAAATGTAATACATCATACAGATCCTAATATTATTGGCATATTAAGCACAGATTTTTTCAAAAGTAAGTAAAGTGAAAGATAATTTATTTTAAACATCAGCATCTAATAGACACAATTTAATTCCATTAAGCACAAGGAGGTCAGTGTGGGGTCTGTAGTAACTTTGTTTTTGTATTAGAACCAGTTGTTCTCAAAAATCAACATTCCAGAGGACAGGGTTTTGGCAATAGACCCCTCCTTACCAGTGGCAGAGTGTGCAGAAGACTATGCCAGCAAACTGAATAAGGTATACTCCCAAAGAAAGTAACAATCTATTTAATTTGCTATAAAATTTCAGCATTATCCTGTTCACTTGTTCAGAAGGTTATTCATAGTTGGCAATCAAGTAACTACTGAGTCTTTTACAGGCCTTCGGTACAGAGCAAATGCCAACATTTGATATGTTGTTGCTTGGCATGGGACCTGATGGACATACATGCTCACTCTTTCCAGACCATCCTCTGCTGCAGGTGACGTCAAAAATCTCTGACATTTGTGTGTCATACTCAGGTTAAACATGGCAAAGCACAAACCTATTCAGCCAATAAAATAGCTCCTGCTATAATGCACAATCATGCTCATAGATACAGAACTTGGTGGCAGTCGATTAATTCTGCTTCTGTTTTTTTTTTTTTTTACAGAATACAACAACAAGATCATATATATAACATAACATTTTTGTGTGTTTCCATAATTTAGTCTATTTTGCATAATTGGGGACATGCACTTGGGTCAGTCCTTCAAAAGTTTACAAGCTTTTACAAACGGCATGATTGAAATCTCAGTGCAGTGTCACAAAATATGGCTTTTTTATTTTAACGTGTAACTAGTCCTGAGCCATTATGATCACAATATCTTTTATTGCAGCTTTTCAGAAGAGTCATGTATTAAGCCACACGAAATTCATCACTCTGCTTTTATTCATAATTGGGGATATTGCGTCCTCTGTATGGTCCAAAAAGGGACCTGGCTATTGCACATAAACAGCGCTTTAGGTTGCATATGTGCAATCATTTTAGCAGTAGCTCTCTTGATTTTTTTTTTTATTTCTTGCATGCTATTCTGTACAGTCTATGCTTTTTTCACACAAGAGCATAGACATGGTGTATCTAATGGCAGTCTGTCAGGGTGCACTGCACACTGTAAAACATGTAATCTCTGCTGCCTGTGAAAAGTGTTTACGTTAAAGGTGTTACATGTAGTAATACTTAATGAGGGTTTAGTCTTAAATGCAGTTGTTGATGTACAGACTATTTTTTTCATATGTGAATCTTTGCAGAGAATCAGCATTGACAGACTCTATATTTGCATGAATTTGGACCTCCTTGACCACCAAATATTCACTTTATCCATGATTATTTATTAAAAAGTACATGCATATACCTCAACTACTTAATAATTTAAAAGAACTGCTATAAAACTATGACCTGGGTTCTATAGTTAGAATTGTGATCTGCCTTTAAAACTTTCATTTAAATTTAAAATGCTAAAACTTGGAAGACGATGTTTTTAAACTAATATTTTGTGTCGCGTTCACAGGAAAGCCAGAAAACAGTAGCGCCCATCAGTGACTCCCCCAAACCACCCCCTCAGCGTGTGACCCTCACACTGCCTATGGTGAATGCTGCACGCTGTGTGGTCTTTGTATCCACTGGAGGCAGCAAAGCACCTGTACTCAAGGTACAGACCTTTTTCAGACGTTTTTTTGTTAACCTGCACATCAAATCAACTTTATTGTCAATGAGAGAAATATGATGCATTCAATATCTGTACACGTTTCTTATAAGTACAGGTTTTCTTCGTTAACAACATGCACCTGCTTCTTATTAAAGTGGTTAACTGACACAAGTGAATAAATAAAATATGCTTAAACAGATTAATTCTACACGCTGGTGTTAAAGTATTTATATCAGGTAAACACTGATCCACTGATCCTGGAAGACTGGTGTCTTTCTTGGTTTTGTGATTTCACTGTTCACATACACTTCAGGGTTGGTTTTGTTCCAACTGCCTGGTTTCTGTAGTTTATTAAAACCAGTAGTTGATGGGGAGGTTTTGTACTCACCAAACCCAAAGAACTGCTTTAGTGAGTGTGTTTAAAGAGGGAAACCACCGACTGTGCTGGACACTGGCTCTCCAGCACTGGGCACCCCTGGTCTTCCCAATAAAAGAAGCCATTAATTCTAATACAGATTTTGAATGAGGTCTGAAACGTTCTCTTCCTGTCAGAAAAATAATAACCTATAAAAATGTATGGGTGCAATAAATATTTTTTCTTGCAAATCATCACCACAAGAGATTGATCACATTTTGCTTTTGGGTCAGAGATAAAATGAAATGGTCAGTACACCACCTAATAAGTCTTTGCTTCCTCCTTTTTATGAAAACTCTGCTGCAGACTACACTTTATGCATATGTGTCCTTAAATTCTTCTCTTTGTCTTCTGTAGCAAGTTTTGGAGGGTGGAGACGGCCCTTTGCTGCCTGCAGCCCTTGTCTTACCGACCCAGGGAGAGCTCTTCTGGCTGATAGATGAACCGGCAGCAGCCTCCCTCACCCTGGAGGTTGAAAGACCAGGCCCTTGTGCTAAACTATAATGTGGAGAATAAAGAAAGCTCCATGCTTGCTGTCCATACTGTTCACGAAGTTGTCAGAAACGGCCCGTGAACATGTTTACATTCCCGTTTCATCTTTTAGGATGAGTGAATAGTAGATGCTGAAATTTTGCCCTCTTTACCCATAATGCTAGTTACTGTCTCAGGTCTTTTGGTCAGAACAACATATTTTATGTAAGGCTATTAAAGTCTTCTGACTACAAGTCTACTGTTAAGAAAGTTTTTCCAAACACAGTATTTTGTTAAAATCGAAATGTGTCCCTTTGTGTTCAGTTCCATGAGAGTGGAAATTATGTATTAGCACCATTCTATGTATTTTGAAGCATATTTGTGAAGACGACTCTGTTTACTACATATTCCGTTTTATTCCTTCATAGTTCGTGAAAGTGATGATTGGTCATTGTGTACACACCCAATTACACAAAGTGCACCACCATAAACGGTAGGACGGTACCTTGCACAAGGGTTCATAGTGGTGCCTGGGCTGAGGCTATGAACCATTGATCCCAAGTTCTTAACTACTAGACCATCACTGCGTAGTTTTTTAGATTTGGGTTTAATTTTCTAATTTTATTTCTCAACAAAGGCACATTTGTTCTATTGTTCCACAAAAATAAGGCAAAAAGAGAAGAATGAAGTAGAACAGACTTGCTACAGATACTTTGTGAACAGGAATCAGGCTTAGGTATAGTCTTTGGATTAAAGTTAAAATTAGGGCTGGGTTTAGGGTTATATTTAATCTATTATGTTTAGTTGTAATTAATGGACATGTTGAATGTTGGTTAAATGCAATGTGTCCATAACAGATCTATCAAGGCAACTCTTAATAAAGTGTTACCAGATATCCAGTGGCGTCTTTGCGCGCACCTCCCCTTTAAGCGCCGAAATTACATCCCCTTTAAGTGGATCACTGCAGTGTTGTCACTAGACTGAATTTCTGTCGGCTGATTTATTTGATCCAAACCGTCTTCCTTCCCTGCATGAACAAGTTGGGAGTACGACACCACGGTGGGCAGTTTAGCTGCATTAAAAGCCACTTTGCAACGTGTTATGGGCTCTTCTGCGATGTTCGGGGTAGTTTTGACGCTGGTGTCCCTCCTCAACATTGGGGCGGTTCTGGGGTACTTTCACGAAGAGCGCTGGAGTCCAGAGTCTCCTCTTCTTGCTCCGAGGGTGGTTCTCGCCCTCATCTGCCGAAACTCTGAGCACTCACTGCCATATTTCCTCGGCACCATAGAGCGACTTAATTACCCCAAGGACCGGATCGCTCTTTGGTGAGTATTTTCCCCCACGATGTTGTCTGAGCTATAGGTCAGGCTGGACTAATGAGGAGACTGAGTTTGCACTGGTGGATGCTCTGGTATCTGCATACGTGCCATGGCTTCAGACCTACATACATACTCCTACAGTGTGATTCCACGCAGATGTGGCTTTTTGGACTGTGCTTTGAGCATAACTCCAGTGGTGGTATTACTCTGAGGATGCTCTAGATCAGGGATGGGCAATTCTAATTCTGAAGAACCAGTGTCCAGCTCAGTTTGGTAGTTCCCCGTCCTCAAACACACTCACTAAACCTGAACATTAACTGGTGAGTGGAACCAGGTGTGCAGGGAGATCACCAATCTGTGGACACTGGCCCTCCAGGACTGGAGCTGCCCACCCCAAGATCAACTGAGGCAAGAGCTCAAAGCAAATTCGACCAGTCTCGAGAAGTTTCCACCAAGCCTGAGTGCTGTCAGCACAGGCACAGGCTTGCATCCGTCACTCATTGCTCAAGGGAATGCATAGGATCTCTGCATTTTTATCTTAGCCAATGATTTGATGCAGTTTGATACTTTTTTGATTCGATTCTGGAGTCTGCCATCTGCATGAAATATTACTGAATTTCTCAATCTGCTTACACATGCAAACAATTAATATATTATTATAATATTATATTATTAAAGATCAAATACAGCTATAAACAAAAGCAGCTTCCCAGTAAAAACCAATGTCCACAGTAAGAAGAAATAAAATTAACTGTGGAATAAACACACATATTTTCACGTCATATTGATCATTGGATGATCCAGAATTTTTGTCGATGCATCGATACAGATCAATAGTTACACTCCTAGTATCATCCATTAGTGGTTATCTATCTGTTAATAGGCAAGCATGTCTCTAATACGGCCAATGAACGGCGAGCACTGAAGTTATCCTACAAATTGAACCCGTTCATGACATTTATACATACACCAGGAGCAGGAGCAATGGCCTGCAGCTAGGGAGCTAGGTGCAAGCCCTAGGTTGCAAGCTCTGTTTCTCTAACCATTTAGGCTCCTGTTGCCCCTAGTAATTGGGCTTTGAGGCCCAAAGACTCATGAGAATGCTCCTCAGGAGCCAGGACCCAAAAGAGGTGGGATACAGAAATGTCTGGGCCTTGCAAACATCTCAGAAAATAGAAAGATACCTTCACATTATTGCACTGATCTAGGATCAGGTTTTCCCACTTAACTGCTGCCTTCCATCATTATGCAGGAAAAGTAAAACTGATCCAGAAACAGTCTTGCTTTTGGCTGCTTTGTTAATATGGGCCCTGATATTGTGTACAGCTGGCAGTAGACATTTACCCACCAAAGCCGTTATTGTACTGCCCAGTAAATGGGCAGCAGTTTGGGTGGAGGTATCAGTTACTTTGTTATGAAGGCGGATGAAAAAGCCATTTGCCCTAGAAAAAGATCCCTGCTGAAAAGCCATGTGAAAGGAGATACTCTGTACTCCACTTAAGTCATTTTAATGTGTCATGTCTTTACAATGGTTATGTTCCATCTAAACAACCAATATAAACACCACAGGACGAGGGTTGGACGGGTTACCAGATGTTTCTTGTAAAGCAGTCCGATGCATGTACAGTGCAGTATTTCATGGTTCTCATACTGCCAGGTTCCATGCTCTAGTTGTGAACGTTTTGTTGGAAAGCAAATCAGTCTTATTTCAGCTGGAGTGATCATTGAGGTCATGCCTCAGTCCTGTGTTGTCTCCACACATAGAAAGGTCTAAATCAAAGCTCCAGCTGTTGAGACAGCTGGTTATTCACTAAGGCTGGAATAATGTACTGTGATCAATCTGAAAATGGTTCATTAACTGAATTAAAAATATAAAAACGGTTCAGTAGAACTTAACACTCATTTTTTTGGTTAAAATACAATTCTCAAGCTATTTTTTAATGTACATGTGTAAACTAAAAAAAACAATATGAGCTTCTAAAGTTTGTGTAGTAAAGGGACATTCCAGGAACCAGCTGGGAAATGGCTACATTGGTAGAAAATGGTGTAAAATACCTAAATTGGTCTATACTAGGTGTGTCATTAATTCTTATTTGAAATCAAGTAATGCTTCATTAAGTTTTTGCAGTCTGAACATTTTTCACAACAGGACCTGTTGCACTTAAAACAGACAGTACTTTATACAGTGCTTTATACAAACAGTAGTGGCGTAGTGGCTAGGACATTGCCCCTGAAATCAGACGGTCACTAGTTTATGTTTTAGCTCGGGAACCACAGAGGAACCCTTTAGCAAGGTACAATCTTTAATACACTGGGCGCTGTTGATGGTTGACTGTTGCTCCATTTGAGGTGACATTTTGTTGTAGGGCACTTTGTGCGTGTTATTGAGGGTGTTCACAAAAACAAAATAAAATAGCACTGATTTTTCTTAATATGTGTATAATCCCCTCCAGTGACATCTACAAAATATTGTTTATAATGTTTCGGAACAAATCTTACCAGATGCCTTTCTTTCTCTAATTCTCCATTGTCTTACTGAGTGCGTTGCAGTCTCACTTCTCGTGTGGTCCCATTGTTACTTTTCACAAAGAGTTCATTACAGAGCAAGGCTTCGTTCCTCTGTATCCATGTTGTGTAACTGAGCTACTGTTCCGTCTATTCCTAAATGATGTTATCTCACACCTGGTTCAGCCTTAATGCATGATCTGTCAAGTGTGATGGCGCATGAAGGTCAAAATGAAATGTCTACTATTTCAAGCTTTTGTTTAAAGATTTCCTGAACAATAATTGGCATAAAATGAATGTTCACAGCTAAATGCCAAGTCCAACCTTGTCGTTTTTGTGCTGAACAGGGTTGCAACAGACCATAATGCTGACAATACGACATACATGCTTCGAGACTGGCTCGTTAATGTACAGAAACTGTACCACTACGTGGAGTGGAGACCAAAGGAAGAGCCTAGGTTTGTACATATGAGACCAAAATGTTACTGTATTGGCCCTGATTGATTTTACAAAAAATTTCCTGTGGAAAAGTTGGAGGATTACTCTAGTGCTGTGCTACTTGAGGGCAGTAGATGAAGCTTAACTAAAGCAGGTGACATGCCAACGATTTTATGTTTGATTAGTAAATTAGTACATGGGCTGAGATTGTGAGATATTCTTAATCATGGGGTATTTAAAAACAGTATGCCATGTAATAGTGATTCTCTGACCAATCAGCTTACTTGGGAACACAAGATACAAAAAAGAAGACTGGGTTCCTAAGTACTAGATTTAGCTAGAGCGTTACCTAGAGTCATGTAAAGCTGGTACCAGGATCCAGTACTCAGGATCAGCTAAAATCTGAGGCTCAGGATTGGTTTCAGAATGGAAAAAGAATTTGGAATAAATGTGCTCATAAGTTTACATACCCTGACAGAATTTATGATTTCTTAACCATTTTCCAGAGAATATGAATGATAATACAAAAACTTTTCTTTCTATCATGGTTAGTGTTTGACTGAAGCTATTTATCAATCAATTGTTTACTCTTTTAAAATCATAATGACAACACAAACTACCCAAATGACCCTGATCAAAAATTTACATACCCCAGTTCTTAATACTGTTTATTGCCCCCCTTCAACATTAATGACAGCTTGAAGTCTTTTGTGGTTGTTGTGAATGAGGCTCTTTATCTTCTCAGGTGGTAAAGCTGCCCATTCTTGCTGCAAAAAGCCTCCAGTTCCTGTAAATTCTTGGGCTCTTGCATGAACTGCATGATTGAGGTTTCCCCAGAGTGGCTCAGTGATATTGAGGTCAGGAGATTGGGATGGTCACTCCAGAACATTATCTTTATTTTGCTGTAGCCAATGACAGGTCGACTTGACCTTTTGTTCTTGGATCATTGTCATGTTGGAATGTCCAAGTACGTCCCATGTGCAGCTTCTGGGCTGATGAGTGCAAATTTTCCTCCAAATTTCCTGTGCCTTTGTAGCTCACACATCCCTAAAACAGCAGTGATCCACCACCATGTTTCACAGTAGGAATGGTGTACCTTTCATCATTCAGCCTTGTTGACGCCTCTCCAAATCTCCATTTTAGTCTCATCACTCAAAATGACTTTGAGCCAGAAGATTTGAGGCTTGTCTCTGTGCTGTTTGGCATATTGTAGTCAGGATACTTTGTGTCATTTGCGTAGTAATGGCTTTCTTCTGGCAACTCTACCATGCAGCCCATTTTTCTTCAAGTGCCTTCTTATTGTGCATCTTAAAACAGCCACATCACATTTTTTCAGAGAGTCTTGTATTTCACCTGAAGTTATTTGTGGGTTTTTCATTTTTCATTTGCAGTTGTGACTAAAATTTTAGTTGGTCTACCTGACGTGGTTTTGTTTCAGCTGAACCCCTAATTTTCTTAATTAGAGTTTGAACACTGCTGATTGGCATTCTCATTTTCATTTATATAGTCTTATATCCCTTTCCTGTTTTATAGAGCTACCTTTTCCCACAGATCCTTTGACAATTCTTTTGCTTTCCCCATGACTTAGAATCCAAAAAACATCACTGCAGCACTGGATGAAAGATGTAAGGGTCTGTCAGGAGTCCAGAAACTTATTAACCTTTTCTACTCACCCACTCATTACAAGCAAACAGATCACAGGTGAAGATGGTTCCTTTATTAGCCATTCAAACCCATTTGTGTCAACCTGTGTGCATGTTATCAGGCCAAATCACCAGGGTATGTAAACATTTGATCAGGGTCATTTGGGTAGTTTGTGTTGTCATTATGATTTAAGAAGAGTAAACACAGTTGATTGATAATAAATGCCTTCAGCCAAACACTAACCATGAGTGAAAGTAAAGTTTTTGTGCTATTATTCATATTCTCTGACAAATGGCCAAGAAATGATAAATTGTTTTAGGGTATGTAAACATATGAGCACAACTGTACATCCATCGATTACACCTAACAGCAAAAAACAAATGGGTTAAAATAAGTATTGATCGTCACCAATTTTTTGAAGTAAATAATTGACATCAAATGCTCACCAGATGTTGGTAACAACCCCCCCAGTCCACATAGCTAAAGAAATCAAACCATACATTAAGTTATGTGTAATAAAATTGGACGGGTTGTTACCATGTCAAAATCACCTTAGAAAATGTGTGCTGTGTTCAATACTTATTTTACTTTCTGTATAATCTGATAATCCGTTGTGTGTACTTGTGAGGAGTGTTTGTCTGTTGTGGGCTTGTCATTTATTTTCCACTTATTTGAGCAGAAAGTCCTATAATTTATAATACAAACATACAATAGGTTATGTGGTTCAGACAGCGAGGAACATTTCATGTGGAACTTTATGATTTAAGGGGTAAATAATAATAATAATTAATTAATGAATTAATAATATCTCTCCACCCTCAGAGAATATCCTGACGTGGAAGGACCCAAGCAGTGGCCGAACGTCCGATACGCTCATGTGATGAAGTTGCGGCAAGCTGCTCTGGAATCGGCTCGAGAGATGTGGGCCGACTACTTAATGGTGTGTCTGATTTCTCAGTCTCTTGTCAATACAGATCAAAACGACTCCAGGCTCGATTGTCCAGACCATGTCCTTCTCAGAAGACCACAAGTCTCCAAAGCTATAATTATAGTTGCTTTATTGTTGCCATTTTTGTGCACCATTGTTGATGTGTTTTTAAGGAATATGGAGTGTAGCTGTTGGACTGGATCAACCTGTGATTTAGAGAGAGTGACACCAAGGGTCTGGCCAGCTGAGACATCTTTATATTGAAAACGCTTTCTGTTTGTGCTAAAATAACAACCTATACCAGGCATGCGGCTCTTCAACCGCCTTGCTGTGGCTCTTTTTGGCCTTGACAAAAAACCTGTTATTTAGTAATTCAACTTTTAATTATATATTTTATTTTTGTTTATTTTGTTAGTTATCTTGGAGTTT
>JBBIGC010000137.1:2252828-2268127 GCA_037576955.1 Lepidarchus adonis
TATAGCTAATATACTGACAGTCTATGTTGCCTTCATATCAGGCTTAGATAAGGCTTTTAATTTTTGCGGCTCCAGACAGGTATGGTTTCTGTTTTTTTAGGCCAATATGGCTCTTTGAACATTTGCCAACCCCTGACCTATACCAACTAGAAAGGGATTTCTCAGGATGCAGCAGAGAGCCTGTAAGTTAGTTTGAAGAAATGGTTTACTCAAAAATTGTTTACAGCTCCAATGCTTCACCTAAATATCTCTTGGTGATGTTTGAAGTAAGGAGAAAATTGTACACATTTTTGTATAAACATTTTTTTTTTCAGTTAACCATTCTTTTAAGCAGTAGGTTTGTAGATGCTCATTTTTATTAGCAAATTCAGAACAAAAGCCCTACCATTTGAACACCGGTATGTTCATAGTATAGTTCCTCATAGTGTAGTCCTCCATGGCTAAATGTAAATGAGACCAAGTTGTTGCCGTTACTGTATTATAGGACTCATATCATGGGGAAAAAATCGTTCTAATATTTAAACAAAATGCATTGACATTTATCCACCAGTACAGCCAAGAGTTTAGCCACTTCTAACAATCTGTTTTTTTTTGTTATTTTGTTTATTTTTATTATTAATTTTTTTTATTTACTTTTTTTTTGTCTTGGACTGCAGTATTGTAGAAGACCTTTTTTATATGTATGATACATCACATGCTGTAGATCACATTTATCTACAAGGATGCATACTTGTGTGGTAATTTTAATTCACTTCAGTGTCCGATGTGTTTTATTCTCTTCTATATCAGATAGCCGACTGTGACAACCTTCTGACGAATCGGAATGTGCTTTGGAAGCTTATAAGAGAAAATAAAACAATCATTGCACCAATGCTAGAATCACGTGCTGCCTATTCCAACTTCTGGTGTGGAATGACTTCTCAGGTTTGTGTTTCTGTGTTGCTAATGCTATTGCTGATGATTTTGACATCTGATGATTAGAAACATTCAGACTATTCAGACTATTGAGGCTTCTTCAATCATAATTGTTCAACTGAGAACCTATATATAATATCAATGTGTGCGAGAACAAGAGATAATAACTAGAGCACAGTTAAAGTTACCTTTATGTATCTTAAGGGTTACTACAAGCGGACACCAGCCTACATTCCAATAAGGAAGCAGGTGCGGAAGGGCTGCTTTGCTGTTCCAATGGTGCACTCAACTTTCCTGGTGGATTTGCGCAAAGAAGCCTCAAGACTCCTCGCTTTCCACCCACCGCACCCAGACTACAGCTGGGCCTTTGATGACATCATAGTTTTTGCCTTTTCAGCTCGAATGGCAGGTATGTGCTTGTTAAAACACACACATTCTTACAGAAGGCCTTGTATTGATGATTATCTCAAAAGATTTAGATTTGTCTGGAACAGGAAGAAAAGAGATTGTTCCCACAACTTGAAGGATTGTGAGGAGCATGGAGAAGCAACATTGTTACTGTATATGGAAATGGAAAAAGCATTTTTTTTGTTTATTTGTTTTTTGTTTTGTTTTATTTCCCCATAACTCATTGCCCAATGTGAATTCATATCTGAGGTTCAAAACTCATACCATCTGTTTTTTGAAGTATTGTGACATAACATAATCCCGGGATGCTGCCCAAGCCTAGTTCACTTCTTTAGTTTTGCACAGCTTTGTCCTCACTAGGCTGCTGATTGACCACCATTCGTAATGTAGAACATGTAATCAAACCTAAGAGTCCTATTTTATGACGGCTATATCTCTGTACATCTCTTTCTCGCATAAAGCCTAAAACCTGGTCTATATGAGTAAACATGCGTCAGTATGCGTCAGTAAAACACACATAGCTGGAGAGCTTCTTTGAAAAAGGGGGAAAGACCCAATAATGAAAGTGTGCAGAATTCCATCTAGTGTTTGCTGAACTTTCCTCAAAAATAATTTAGATTGAACAAAAACTTAACTCTCCATATTAAGGGTTAAAAACTAAAACTTTACCAGAGGACCCGCCTTCCAAACACACATCATTAATGTGATTGGTGGAGACACGGTGACCTTTCGAGTGAGTCTTTGCGCTGACTGGTTTCCAAAGAGGTGCAACCACGTTGAAGTTTGCAAGTTACTGCTACTCAGCTCTGAAACAGAATGAGTGTTTTCCCTGAGCTTCCGACCGTGGTCGCAAAGCAAATACTGGAAAAGTTAACAATAGCATTGCTGTTACTTATGTAAATTGATAAAGCACCCGTGTTTCTGTGATGCATTGATATGTGATTGTCGTGTGATATACTGATTATCGCTGTATCGTGGTATTATTGTTATTGTGAGCCGCGTATTGCATCAAGAGATACTCTGGGATTCCCACCCCTACTGTACAAGCTAATGTAGCTTACAAGTAGTTATGAAGTAGTAGAAAGTTTAGGCTTGTGATATACAGTCCTCTGCATACATATCTGCATACATTTCATCTGCATATCTGTTTGTGGTTTATCTGCTCTTTTTACTTTTTTATTTGTTTAACCAGTTTAAATTAACCAGTCTCTCTTTTTCAGAGGTACAGATGTTTGTTTGTAACCGGGAGACATATGGGTATTTCCCAGTTCCACTCCGCTCCCACAACAGTCTTCAGGATGAAGCAGACAGCTTCATTCACTCTCTGCTGGAAGTCAATGGTGGGTTTCCTAATGGAAGGTAAAGCAGAAGAATGAAGAAATATATGGTGACTGCCCCAGACTTACTGACCCTCTGTCCCCACATAGTGCGAAATCCACCTGTGGAGCCCTCCAGATATCTTCCTGCCCCTGTCAAACGGCCTGACAAGATGGGCTTTGATGAGGTATGGTTTGACCTTTGTGTTTTTTTATAGACATGGTCCCTGATTGGGCAGCTATAGCCCAATGGTTAGAGAAGTGGGTTTGTGACCGAAGGGTTTGGGCTTAAAGAATAGTTTGCATAAAATCTTTTGTTTTACTAAAGAAGCCTAATAAGGCTAATTTAGCTAAGGGTTAGCTAGCACGCAGGCTGTGCTTGTCACATATTTCAATGTCTACTAATGAATATTAATTGTCATGTGATTGTGTACTTAGGTTTTATATGTTTTAAAATGTATTGAAAAGTAGTTTCAAGTTTAAATTTGTGCACATAAATCACCAATCGGATTAGGTCTACAGGATACAAATCACATACAGCCATTAGCAGAACAGATACACACTTTATACACAGGCAGATCCGGCAGCAAGACCACCATCTGTGTGTATGGGCTCACAAGACCATCCCTTCTTGCACATGTGGCTTCTGATGACGTACTGTTTAGATGTTGGAGAAAAATATTGATCTGTTGTAGTAATGCAGTATTTTCTGATGTTACATCAATTCCAAGTATTGAAGTATTACACCAAGTAACCAAGTGATTGATTTAATTTAATTTTACTTTTCTTATATATGTTTATTTTGGTACGTACACATACTCTGAACATATTCACATTTTTCTAAGACCTTATTCTTCTCTTAATTTGGAAAGGAAGTCAGAGTACCCAAGATGGCTGCAGACACTCCTGTACATAAAGCACATCTACTTTTAAATCAAAGGATCGCAATAATATCATATTGTGGCCACAATATTGGGAAAGTATCATATTGTTGCTTCTGTGGCAAATTGCCATCCCATTCTGTTATTCACTGTGTGAATACCTTATGGGTTATGAACCTTGATAGTACTTATGTCTATAAGCTGCCAATTCTTATGGATATTGGTTCTTTGGATTGAACATTCTTCATTTTCTGTTTGTTTATTATAAATGGGAGCTTGTGTTGACCTTACAGATTATTATATTACAAGTACATAGGACCTCCAGCGCCTAAAAGTGTGTCTGTGTGTCTATGGGTGTAGGTGTTCATGATAAACCTGCAACGCCGAACTGATCGAAGAGACCGTATGCTTCGTGCACTCCATGAGCAGGAAATCGACTGCAAGGTTGTGGCTGCTGTTGACGGCAAGTAAGAACATTTTCTTTAACTTCATGTGATTCTGACTGACAAGAGTCATTGCAAGAAAGCTAAGAAAAAAGATTTTAAATTAATGAAACATATTGCATGTGCTGATTCATTCTTGGTTTTTTTTGTGGTTTTTTTAGAGCTATGAATGTCAGTGAGGTCCATGCTTTGGGGATCCACATGCTGCCAGGCTACAGTGACCCCTACCATGGCAGGCCTCTTACCAAAGGGGAGCTGGGCTGCTTCCTCTCCCACTACAATATCTGGAAAGAGGTGGGAAGATGTGACTTATAAACATGACCCTTTAATTAGTGCGATGTAAATGCTCAAGTGTTAAATTGATAGTTAAGCGAAAAAGTTCTGTTTACACAGTTGTCTCTAAAAGTGGTTCATTTTGTACTGATGCTGTGAGGCTAATGTTACTAAAAAGTAAAGGAATATAATATTCCACAAATTGGCATCATGCAAATATATGGCAATCATACACTTCTAGAAATCACATGCCTAATTATTTACATGGTTTCTGACACTGTATGACAGACTGTTCTCTATAAAATGGGACCACTATTAGCTTTGTAGCTTTCAGCTCCAGTGACAAACTCAAAAAGCAAATTTCATGCAACATGTCTTAATTGATCAGTGTCTTTTTGTAAATTGTATAAATTTGATTTATTAAAAATCAAATGATCACTGTCATTTGCAGATAGTGGAGCGAGGCCTTCAGGCCTCACTGGTGATAGAAGATGACCTACGCTTTGAGGTTTTCTTCAAGCGCCGCCTAAAGAATCTGTTGACTGAGGTGAAGAGTAATGGTCTGGACTGGGACCTTATGTAAGTTGGCCAGTTTCCCAGAAACACTTGCAGCGCTCTGGCATGCTTTTTAACGAATTAAAAACTTTTATTTTCTCAATTCTTTCAGCTATATAGGCAGAAAAAGAATGCAGGTGGAACGGCCAGAGAAAGCTGTGCCCAATATACACAACCTGGTGGAGGCAGACTATTCATACTGGACACTGGGTTACATGATGTCATTACAAGGTGCCAAAAAGCTCCTGAAGGCAGAACCTCTGAGCAAGATGCTGCCTGTGGATGAATTCCTTCCTATTATGTTCGACAAACATCCTATGTGAGTTTTTGACACTTAAGTGTTTTTGAAACAATGCAAGGCATTATTGATGACGTAGGAAATAATTGGAAGAACAACGTTACACCGTACACAGTAGTTTTCCATGTACAGAATGATTTCCTGACACAGAATGGACTTAACACATTATCCCTACAAACAGCACTAAAGCTCATTAGTTACTGGGACATTTTCAGTCATATCCCTCCTGCTGTCACAAGTATTTGGCAGCTGTTTTCAAAAATGACTGAACACTCAGTAGCTTGTCATGTCCCAATGGTAAATACCTTAGCTAACTGCATAAAACTGATTAATTACCCTGAAATGCTTTGAAGCATGAAAATGAAATATAATCAGTCTTTGTAGACAAGACCCTAGAATCTTGCAACACATTTTACTTTTATTCTACATTATTTTATTGAAAACGATGAAAGTAAAGCCCAACATTTGCAGGTCGATGATGACCATAAAATATAAATTTTTGCAGACTTAATTTATATTTGCACTTTATTTGCCCTCACTGACAGTTTGGCTCTTTATCTGGAAAAAGCTCAGTTGTAGAAGTGCATGTTCAAAGCTTTACATTCTCACATAAAATAAGTTGGAGGCTGTTGACCAGTTTGACCAATGTTTGTCTCCACTGCTATTTACATTAAGGCCACTTAAATGATTTGGAGCTTAAGCTCGGTTTTAGAACGTTTCCAACTATACATACTAGGCTGTGTGTTGTCTCATTAGTTGTCAGATATAAACCAAGCAAGTGTATGATTCGACATTTCAGTGTGCAATGTTGTAATTGGTGGGGTATTACTTGTTAGCTACACTAACCCTGTATCTTTAGTGTAAAATCCAAATATTCACATTATAAACTCTGCATTTCTAGTATCATGCAAATATTTTTTCCATAAACACATTCTTTAATCTTTTACCACTGTAAGCTCATTATTATGTTAAATAATTTCACCCAGTTTAAATTGTAAGTACACTGAACAACTTTTATACAACAATTTAACCAGCAGTTCTTGAAGTTGATGTGCTGGAAGCAGAAAACGGGGGCGAGTATAAGGATCTGCTTATTGCGATGACTAGAGTCAGAGCATCTCTTCTGGTCTTGTGGAGTGTTCTAAAACTGCAGTAGTCGGTACCCAATCAAAATTAAGGACTGACAATTGGTGAATTGGGAACAGGATCCTGGGCACCCAAGTATCACTGATTCCTGTGAAGGTTAGCCTGACAGGTCCGATCCCAAAGTGGAGCTCCTGCTGCACAAAATGTGAATGCTGGTTCTGATGAAAAGTGAATGAGGGGGACCTACACAATATTAGGCAGGTGGTGTTAATGTTCTGGCTGATCAGTGTAACAATATTATAGCTCATTATACTTTATTCGAACCTCTTGCAGATTAGACTACATGGAGCAATTTGAGACCAGGGACCTGAAGGCCTTCTCAGCAGAGCCCCTGCTGGTTTACCCCACCCACTACACAGGTGAGCCGGGCTACATTAGTGACACGGAGACGTCCACAGTCTGGGACAATGAGGGCGTGCGCACAGATTGGGACAGGAAGCGCTCACGCAAAACCCACGAACAAGCCGAGATCAGCACGGAGGCACAGAACTCGGATGTGCTGCAGTCTCCCCTGGACAGCACAGCGCGTGACGAGCTATGACCTACACTTCCGGGATCCTTTTCATCCAGAGCCATGCATGATTTATTTTTGGGAGTACTTACGTTTTTTTAAGGTCCTGGGACATACCACACAGTTTGTGCCTTTGAATGACCAAAGAATGATTTTTAAATCTTTTCTTCTTGCTCTTGTGTTCTATCTAGGGGTGCAAAATGATTCAACTAGGCTTAATTGTTTCTTTAGTAACTATTTATACTTCACTAACTAGTAGACAGTACAAACAATACGTTCAGACTTTTTTACATTTGACAATAGGCAGAGAATTGTATTTTGGCTAAAAAGTGAGCATGTGATGTCAAAGATGATCATAATTGAATTATATTGGATTCAGACATTCTGAAACCAATAAATCAGTCTTTTGATGCATTTTATACCTCTAGCTCGTCCTAATCTCTTCTAACACCACTAGACTATATTGTGTCCCTGTGAATAGCGATACCAGTCTAGCACTTCATATCCTGTGACTAAAGCTTTTACCGGCTGCTATAGTCCACTATTTCCATTTTAAAATCCACCAGAAAAGACTAAGAATTGTTTGTGTGCACATCTGTCCAAATGTTTAGACACCTGGTCCAGTGATTCTTGAGAAATCCCATTCTACTGTTCTGAGAAGACTTTAAACTGCTGTTAAATAGCTGTTGGGACACATTGCTGTGAGGATTTCATTGAATTCTGACAATAGTGCTTTACTTACAGAGAATGCAAATCCACTGCTCTAGAGCCCAATGGTATTTATACCCCTCTATCCAGTGCTTGGCACTGGCCCTGATGACCTCAAGCTGCTCTGGAGAGTCCCATTCTGTCAGCAGTTGTTGTCTTTAGAGATCATAGCTTTATATGTGCAATTGAGCACCTGTGTCAGCAATAAATGTGTCTTTAAGAAGCTGCATTGACTAACTAGAAGGGTTGTCTGGATATTTGGACATACAGTGTTGCACCATTATAATGTCAGTACTTTTGCCACTATTACTAATTTTATAAAATGAAAGAGACACATTGTACTGTGTGTAATGAGAAAGCAGATTATTATTATGTCTAATATCTTTGTTATCCATCAAACACAAAGGAAAAGCATGTTGAACGTTGGTCCCAGACACCACCAGCTGGTCTTTCTTCATTCTCTTCCAGCCTCTGCATAGGCCTCACTGACAGCGGTTTTGCAGCTGTATCATTTTCGAAGCCATGAAAATACCACTTTTTTTTTGTCAATTCTATGAGAGAGGATGGACTAATGTGGCATTGTGCAGCGTTTTGTCATTTGTGGAAGTGAGGACCCCTGAATTTGGCCTTTTCGTATCTAGCTGAGGCTCATGTATGTACCATGTTGGCAAGAGTAATGCAATGAACTTGATTCTAATGTAAATTTATGTTGCGCCTACACAGTTTTGTCCATGAGGTTATGAGCTTCTGTACACATTTGATTCTGAGAAATGTGAGGCATTACTTTTTTTCCATGTAGTCTGGGAAAAAGCACAAAATAAATAGCAAGTCAGACTGTCACCATGTTGTGTAATGAATGTGCCTTAAAATGTTAAGTGAAATACACTTCTAAGTGACGCAAGCCAGTTTTGTGTGTTCTTTAATCATACTGTAGGTATCTCCTCGGTCAGAGATTTCTGTGAATTGTAAATTACAGAGATTCTCCTGAGCTTGCCTCTTTGTGGTTGGAATCCTCTGTGGCATTTCATTGAGTGATAGCTTGCTATTTCCTCACATCTTGAGCTATAATAACACACTGTGTGAAACGTAAGACTCACTGGGCCTTTATTTTTGCTCCTACACTGGCCCCTTCATTCTCTACCCCATCTTTAACATCAGAGTGTTTGGCTTACAGTTTAGCAGCATTGTGAGAATGCATTGTCATTTCGTTAACATATGTGCCGTGGCATGTGTGGTAACATGCAACGCCTAAACCATAGAACATTTCACATGTGCAACATACTAATTTAGATGGGAAGGTGGCTTGTTGCGGTGAAATAAATATTGTGTTTATTTTTAGCCCCATCAGTTTTCACTATTCATTAGAAACTTGATTATTTTAACTCCCATGTTTCTAAGCACTGCAAATCCAAGTGGGTTACTTAAAGGTGTGTTGCCAATATTTCCAGGGTACCATTTACTGATTGCTCTGATGATGAGCTGAACCAGCTGCTACTCAAGACCAGTCCAATTTATTATTGGCACCCTCAATAAAGATGAGAGAAAGTATTTTAAAAATTCTCAGAAGATGGCCCAGATTTCGTCCATGATACAATACATTTTTACAACATCTTTGTTCATTTTTAGGGGACTTTCATTTCAAAGATGAAATTGTATTTGCATTGTAAGCTGAAATTTGGTCAATGATATTGAGAGGTGTTGCCTGTCACTGTGATGCATTGTGTATAAATGACCTTTTGTGTTTCTCAAATGAAGGTCTTTTTGTCAGTTTTAAAAATAAGAGTAAATCCTGAGACAACATAATCACAAGTTTATTTGCTTAAAACTCATGTTTTGAAGAAAATGTTGTGTAATGATTGATATGTAAGGAAAAGCAGAAGAGCACACTCACGTGATTGACAGAGTCAGTGCAGAACATGATCTGACTGCAAAGAGAGGGATACAAGAAAAGGAATATTGTAGTGAAGCTGCTGTACATAAAACGCTGAACTCAAAGCCAAATGACACTCTGAGAGGTTTATAATCAGTCACTGGTCTACAGAGCTGTGGAAAACAGTGACATAGTCAGATATGTCATCTTTAACCATTTTCTCCACAAGTGAGTGCATGTGTGGTGTGGTTACACCAAGACTTTATACTTGAATGCTTGACCCATATAGTTAAAGGCTAGTGGTGCATCCTAACATCATTAAATCACCAAATGAGGGAAACTTCTGGAACAATGTTCCAAAGGTGTACCCCAAACACCTATTCAGGTGTTGGTGTTTGGGGGGGGTGATTTTTTTGTTTTTCTTTTCAAAAAAGAAAATACAAGGCACTTAGAACTTGGCTGGTTCTCTACATTCCAGGCATTGACACTTATACCACTTGGTGCCATAAACTCACGTTCTCCCTGAATTTTTCTCAGACGTGTGGTGTGTTATATGGCCAATAGAGGGCATTAGAGCAGTTGGATGGTGTTTGGTTCAGTGTTGCCTCATCTTGGCCCTGAAGGATACCTTACTCTGCATGTTTTAGTATTATCTCTGCTTTTGTACACCCAGTTCAACCCAGGAAAGAGTAATTAGTTGGATCATGAGTGCAAGGAGCATGAACAACATTAAAATGAGCAGAAGGGCCCCCAGAAACAGGACTGGAAAGCACTGGTATAGACATGGGTGCCCAATCGCAGGCCGTTTCCAAGATGGTTTGTAGATTTTCCTGCTCAGACACGTTCATTGGTTCAACACATCGGTTAATTGCTACATGAAGTTGGTGTGCTTAAGCTAGAGAATTGGCAAATGCTGTTGAACACTGTCTCAGTATTGGGCACCATTAGTACAAAGCAATGATTGCATTGTCTGCATTTAATCCTTCCTCTGGTAATACATACAATGCTGTGAAAAAGGTTTTTTTGGATATATGTAAGATTTCAGATCATCCATCAGATTTTAATATACGGCAAAGATAACACAAATAAATATAAAGTACTGTCTTTAAACTATTACTTAATTTATTAAGGAAAAAAACTATCCAAACCTACCTGGCCCTATGTGGAAAGGTAATTGCACTCTTTGATCAATAATGAATTAACTGTGATCAGTTAAATGTGTTTTTTTTTAAATCTGAGCTAAATTTTTCTAGCCACACCCAGACCTGATTACCGCCAGGCCCGTTCAATAAAGAAACCACTCCAACAGAACATTCTAAAAGATCTCAAGAAACAACACATAATGCCACAATCTAAAGAAACTCCAGAACAGATGAGAAAAATCATTGACATCTATGAGTCTGGAAAGGGTCACAGTGCCATTTCTAAGGCTTTGGGACTTCAGCAAACCACATTGAGAGCCATTACCCACAAATAGAGAAAACTTGGAACAGTGGTTGGCACATTGACAACTCATCCAGGCAGTCACAAAAGAACCCCAAAAACATGTAAACATCTTAACTAAATTGACCTCACTTGTCTCAATTAAGGTCATTGTTCACGATTCAACAATAAGAAATAGATTGGGCAAAAATGGCATCCATTGCAGAGTTCCAAGGCAAAAACAACTGCTGACCAAAAATAACATCTCACATTTGCCAAAAAGCATATTGATGATCCCGGACATTTTGATGAAAATATTCTATGGCGACAAAAGTTGAAAAGTTACATGATACCAACAGTCAAATATGGTGGTGGTAGTGTGATAGTCTGGGGTCCATATGGTCTGAATTCTGCTTTTTACCATAAAATCCTAAAAGAGAATGTTTGGACATCAGTTTGTGCCCTGAAGCTCAAGTGCACTAATTTGCAGCAGGACAATGATCCAAAACACACCAGCTTGTCAACCTCTCAATGACAAAAAAGTGTCTTAGTCAAAGTGCTTCATATAATGTTAAACAGGCCATTCATGCTTGAAAAACGTGGCTGGATTAAAACATTTCTTTAAAGAAGAGTGGATCCAAAATTCCTATACAGGGAAGTAGACCTAATGCTAGTTATTGCAAAACTTGAAATTATTGCTGCCAAGGGTATAACAAATATGCAAAAAAGGAAGGGAAAATACTTTTTCACAGCCTTCTACACATATTGTTGCTGTTGGAACCAAACTTTGAGTCTCTATTTGTAATGCTTTTCTTTCATTTGTTGGTTTTCTTTTCTTATATTTTGTCAGAACAAGGCTTTGGTCCAAGAGCGATGTAAGTATGCATATTAAAAAAGTACCTCAGGGAAGCATGAAAATGAGACTGATGATTCACTATAGTTAGGGAATTGAAAGATTCCTGAGTAAATGACCCTAAAAAATAACAATATAATTGTTGTTCTTCTATACACTGGCCCCGTATCCTCATATCAAAAACAAAGGGCCATTTATCAGATCTGTGCTGAATAATTACACTCAGACCACACATAGTTAACCTCAGTTTATTAATAACTGTGTAGGTCAATGCTTCGGCTTGTTCCTCCACCAGGGCCTGTTATCTTTTGTTCTCAGTTGTTCTGTTTTATGCACAAGACTGGGGTGACGAGGTGTGTCTAAGAGTGACAGCGAGGCACACTTCCTCTTCACACGATGGTGAAAGAGCGTTGGCCAACCTCCACTTTAGAGGAAGCTCAGTGTGCTTAGAACAAATGAGAGAAGAGAGAGAGAGAGAGAGAGAGCAAAGAAATGCTGGCAAGTCTTTACTGTATGTCAGTTAGCAGAATATTAAAGGCTGACCTGATATCTGGGCCAAGTGCTGTCCACATTTCCATCAGTTGATGGAGTAATCAGTGTGTGAAGATACGCTTGGTTGTCTGCAGGTGGTTGTATGGTAGAGGACTAGATGGAGGAGACAGTAGAGACTCCACAGTTAAGGCGAAACAAAGGTAAGTTGAATTCTGTGATCCGTTTTGAAAGGCGCACTTTTTAATCAAGGGATCCACTCCACTGTTGCTTTATTTTCCTGACCGAGTGTCTTTGTTCCTTTTCTTAGTCTGGGTGTATGTGCGTGTAAGTGTGTATGTGCGTGTGTGTGTTTGTGTGTGTGCACGATGCAACACATTTCAGCCAGTGCATGATCAGGGAACTTCCTGTCTTCTGCTACTATTTGACTTTGCATCCTAGTTACATCTAAGAATAGCTTCCACATGCACTAACGTCTAACATACTAACTATTGGCCATATCTTGCTGTGGAAACCATGATGTATATCATAATTGTGTATATTTACAGTATGTTAGACAAGGCAAAATGCTTTTTAGACACTTAGTTTTATGACAAAGTTAGGACACCCCATTAAATATTCAGTTCTTTATTAAGAAATGTTCACATATTGATGTCTTGTCTTCTATTCTGGAACAGGAAGTGATTTAATTGCAGTTAAACAACAAAAATTAACCATGATACATTCATTAAATAAAAGAATCGGACATCCTACCCCCTAAAAGCTAGTGTCACCCACTTTGGCTGAAATAACTGCAGTGAAACGCTTCTTGTAACCATCTACCCAGTCTCTGACATCAGTCTGAAGAAATTTGCCCAACTTCTCAATACAGAATTCTTTAAACTATGAAATATTTATGGGGTTTCTTGCATGTGCAGCCTGTTTTAAGTCACCCCAAAGCGTCTCAATTGGATTAATATCAGGGCTTTGACTCGGCCACTCCAGGACTTTCCATTTCTTAGTTTTCAGTCTGTCCTTGGTGGAGTTACTGGTATGTTTTGGGTCATTGTCATGTTGCAGGGTCCAGTTCTGTTACTGTATTTGGCTTACGCCAAACATGTCTTCTGTTCTGGTGTCCAAATAATTCAATTTAGAATCTGTTCATAAAACATTTTTGCAGAAGTCTTGTTCTCTCTGGGAAACGTCAGACTGATCTTAATGTTTCTCTTAGAGAGCAAAGGTTTTCTCCTTGCAAATGTTCCATGCAAGTTAAAGTTGTGCGTTTCTTTTGTAGAGGCACTTTCACATCAACATGTAGCAAGAGCCTGCTGTAGGTCCCGTGATGACACTTGTGGTCTTCTCTTGGGGTGAACTTGCTTGGACGGACAGACGTGGGCATATTGGCAGTTGTTTTGAAAATCCTCTAAGTGTAGACTAGTTTCTGAAGAGTGCAATGTCTGATTGCAAATTCTTTTGAGATATTTTGTCATCTTTTTTCTGAAGGTCTCAGAAAGCTCTTTTGGTCTCAGCATGGTGTTCACTCTCACCTCAAGTCAGGAACACACCAAACTAAATATCTGAGGTTTAAATAGGGCAAACCTCATTCAAGTGCATCTGATGTGCTATACCTATATTTAATTTGAAATAAAAGTGTGAGTGTCCAAATATAAATAGCAAATAGCAAAAATACAAGTCTTTTCTTTAGTTTATTTGTTTAGTGGTATTATTTGAATGTCCCAGTATTGTTAAAATTGAGATTAAATATCCATATTCCAAGAAAGTTACAAAATCACACAGGCTTTCATAGGGTGTCCATGACTTCCTGTGGTATAAATTAGTGTTTGGATGTTCCATTCTGAAGGATCCTTCAAATACAAGCAAGAGATGCTTATTTGCTGAGTAGTGGTGGTAGATCAGTCTTTACAGGAGATGACTGTTATGTGGACAAAGGAAGATACACAAAGTATTAAGAGCAGGGGTGAGACACATGTAGATTTTCTTCAAAAAGTTATTTTTTTGCTCAAATGTGTCAATAACTTTGAAACAAACTTGTAAAGATTAGGCATTTACATGGAGATCTCCTGATCACATATAAATGTGAGTGAGCACATGTGTACATACAGAATCCCTCACTTGTCATTTTCAGTCTGACCTTTAAGTCTTATTTGAAGTGGCATAGACTTCCTGAGGGAACTTCCACTGACTCCACCAGAGCTGAAATAAATACACTACCGGGTGAATTAGCCTATAAAAAAGTTAAAGGTGTCTCCCTTCATTCTGAACTTTCTTAAGCACATTTTCTGAATCTGAATACAGCCCTTCACTGCTCATGCAATTCAGCCAAGTCTCAGCCTGTGCACCGGATGTGGTTGACCAAAATGGAGCAAAGTACTGTGAGAGAAAGGAGCAGAGACAAAATATTGCTGGGTTTTCAGGTGTTTAGTGCATCCAACGCAGGAGATTACTATTGTGGGATACAAAACAAATATCCCCTTAAGGAAAGGGATATTTAGGGAAAGTACAAGTAAAAAATGCAGTAAAAAAATAAGCTGGGTGTGGGGGGGCGGTATACAATACAGCCTATGTGCATCCATGTGACATTAGTTACAGAAAACTTCCCTTACTTTTACTCACGAAACTTTTTCCCTTCCTGTTTTTAAACACTTTGCATTTGCAAACCATTTATATTTATCAGAGTCCTCTTAGTTCCACGTTCATGTTCATGTACTGTGTTATCAAAGTAAATATAGACAGGATGTGAAAGAGGTTCTAATTGACAGCTTATACTTTTTTATTGCTGTACAACATAACTTTCCTTTTTAGTCCATAATATAGCTTAGCTGAACTTATTGTATTGTTTTTGATTAGTATTAGTTATGTTATGTAGGTATTTCACACCTTCTCTCTTTCTCTTCTCAGATGATGGTGTCCAGAGTAGATACTCGGGGACCAAACGCTACAGTGAAATTTTAAGGGATTTTGATAACTTGGACCTTTCCTTTGTGAGCACGTATGTAACTTAGACATGTTTTTTAACATTCCACTGTTTAGCCCAATGTATGCTAATGTGGCTAACATTCATTGACGACCAGCTTCACATAAATCCTACTTGACTTCATTCATGACCATTTCTCATTCTAAACCTTTAATACCATAATGCGTGTGTGTGTGTGTGTGTGTGTGTGTGTGTGTGTGTGTGTGTGTGTGTGTGTGTGTGTGTGTGTGTGTGTGT
>JBBIGC010000137.1:2295552-2320891 GCA_037576955.1 Lepidarchus adonis
TTTATTGTTGGTAGCTCATTTTGACTTGGTCAATTTAAAAGTAGCTCGCAAGCCAAAAAAGTTTGAGCACCCCTGTTCTACATTGTCATTCTGTCCCCTGTGAAACTGTATGGATGTTCAGGGAACAGAGCAAAAATATCGACTGTTCAGAGGTCCCTGAAGACTAAACTGGGAAACACTGTTACAGCATCTCTAGAGGTTAAGGAAAACCATATTAACAAACATTAACACCCTAGTATTTCAGGGAAAGACCCTGAAGAGAAAACATTATTATTATAACCTTACCCCATAGACAAAGATACAAGACCTAATTAAAGTTATACAAGCACAATTAATTCAATACAATGATGTGAACCAGGTGAGCTTTCCAATCTAAATACATAAACAACTGAATAAACATTCATGGTCTATAAGAGCACAACTGGTTTCACTCTCTCTGGGTGCAAAGATCCAAGCATGTTATGCCACTGATGTTGCATTAGCATTAGCTTGAAAAGGTACATCATTAGAACTGGAGGAAGCACACGTTATCCTTCGCCCTCCCAGTGTTGATGGTATGGTGAGACTGAGGGAGTTCCATAATGCAGGTGGAACTGGAAATGACAAATCTTTATTGTCAAATCTATTTGCATATGAGCACCTGCCCAGAAATGTTAGTAAGTGTTGTGGAAATACAGAGCACAATGTCTGTGGTTGGGCCTCTTGGTAGCATTGAACTTCCAGCTCTATTTCCACCATTCTTCACCAGAGGTGACAAGAAAGTAAAGTAAAAATCCTCCCCAGAAGCAAAAGTCTGGGGAGGATTTAATTTTCTGGAACTGAATTTGCCACCACTGTTTTTAATGGAGTAGGAAATGAGACGCTACCGAGCAAATATTTAAAATATCTTCGGTAAGCCTAGTTTATTGTTTGCCACCAATTATCAGTGTACACAACCTGGTATCAGTGTACACAGTATAACTATTGACATTATACAGGCTGCTGGCCTCCACTTGAAGCTAAAATTCAAGTTTAAGCTTTAGGTGGAAGCCAGCAGGCTGAAGCAGTTACAAACTGGCATCAAGCACAGTGGATTGTCCTCCAGATGTCGATTGAGGCAGATACGGCAGTGCAGTATAAACACTAAAATGGTGTAGGTAGAGCCTATACAGAATAATTCAGCCTTCAATAGGGCAGAAAATTGTGAAGAATCCCCCAACAAGCCAACAAATAAATAAATATTGGTGGGAAAGTTTTTTTTAAAAGGTTTTAAAATGCAATGCATTTATTTTGTAGCATGATAAACTGAAATAATTTTTTTAAATCTTCATTAATATAGGAGGATGTGAATTTCTCTCATTGTTTACTTAGGGATAGTTAGTTGTAAAGGCTAACCCTGTCATCCATCACTGTTATGTGTTCATTATAATTTTATGATTATATTATATTTATATTTATTTTACTGTTAGATTTTATTATAATTGTACTTTTTTCTATATATTTTTATCCTCACCTTATTTTACCTTATTCTATTTCATTACTACTTTTACCATAATTTGATTTTGTAACAATGTCTGTATGTCTCCAAGTGTAGTCACAGCAAAGTAATTTCCTCTGGTATTAATAAAGTTTTCTAATTCTGATTTAAGCTTCTAAGACGTGAGGAATCAGAGTCACTGAGAAGGTGATTATTATAATACAGGCATGCATTTTATGAAACCTACATACCACTCAGCAACTGAAATAGTATGAAATAAATAATCTTATGGTAAAACAATTAAATATCTACAATATAATAAAATATCTACAGTTCCCATCAATGAGTACAGTGCATTTCAATCTCTTATCATTCTTTTCTCTGCATACAAATGAATAAATGTCTGAAAAGTTAATAAATAACACCTTAATAAAACAAGCATGAGATGACGATGCTAAGGGTGTATGAGATTATCTAACGCTACTTCGATCCGTTAAACTTTACTAAAATCTAGATTTTACCACCAAGGAGAATTTACACTGTATACGTACTGAGAGGAGGTGCACTGCGCCACCTTCTGTTTTAAGTGGTTGCACTGCTGCTGCCAGGTTGATGGATGAGACGCCACACAAGAACCGTACTCTTCCATCTCCTTCTGGCAGTACTTGGCTGTAATCTCCATTGCTGCCTGCCTAAAACATGCATTGCGTGAGCTGTGCCAGTAGTACTAATGTTAATGCATCATTGAAAGGCTGTAACGCACAAGGTAAAGTTCCATCATTTTAAAAGGAAAGGAAGGTAAACACAAAATATAAATCCCGCTAAGTTACAACAGCTACGCGTACGGCATCTGACAAAATTACATTTACACATTACAATGTAACCTTAAAAAAATTCAACGTGTATTTTAAATACAATACTTACATGTTGACGGCTAATGTTCAACATGCGGCACAATCATGAAGGTTGAAAAGGCACATGGCTTTGACGTAATCAATGTCCTTGTTTGATTGGTTACAGTGGTGCGTTAAGCGCCGCTTCATTGGTGCAGGGCCTGTCAATCCTGATGGGGGGGGGGGGGGGGGGCGAGTCAGCGGAAAGCGGCAATGGCAACTGGAAGGGCAAACCCCTCGATTTTACGTTAAAACATTAAATTAAAATAAAAAAAACACTAACAGATTAATTAATGTATATAATGTCTTTTTTGGAGAACATACACGGACATTTTTTTATGTTTTAGCTGAAAAGATGTTGAAATGTCTCTCCATATTTTCTTCTTTTTTCAATTATTTGTGTTTTTTGGGAAATAAAACAACTCATTTGTAACTAAGTTAATGTTGTTTACTTTTATTTTTCATTAAAATTTAAGTAACAATATCAAACAGTCACCGCGGATGTTACGTGCATAAAATATTTATAAATATAATCTTAACATAAAATGACGTCTTTTGTTAAATAAAACCTAAATAGGGACATTATACGGACTTTTAAATATGTTTTTATTAGTTTTTATACAAAATTTCAGAAACCGTCGTTGAACCAGCTACCGGATATGACGTCTTACATCGCACGTATTTACGTATGCGGAAGCCGGCGTACGTGCGTGTGTGTGCGCGCGCGGTTGCTGTTTTATTTATTTATTTATTTATTCGTTTTATTTTCGTGTGCTGAGTCCGGTGGCCGGACAACACGGACAGCAGGTAGTTTCAGTTCGTATCCACCATTTTCGCTGGTTAGGGGGCGGTGGAGAGACGAAGGACGGTCCCCCAGAGAGGGAGGGAAAGGAAAGCGCAGGATGGACGGCGCCAAAGCTCGGGGAGCGGACGGGATTGGGCCGCCCTCCAATCACCGCCACTGCCGGGAGAACGGCCCGGGCGATGAGCTTGTTAGCGCGGTGTCACTGTACCGGCGAAGGCCCCGGCTCCTCCACGGCACGGTCCTCCCGTTCGCCGCTTTCCTCTACCCTTGCTGGCTGTATGTATGGCTCGGGGTGTATGGAGCCTCTGACTACCCAGAGGCCGGCATGCTGGCCCTCGCCGCCATCGGCATCGCGCACGTCCTTACTGTGCTGTCGGGCTACTGGTCGGTGCATATGCACTGCTGGCTGACCTGCTCCAAGGTAAACCTTTTCGAAGACCTATGATGGCGTGGCCGAGTGTCAAACTTCATGTGCTGGAAAATGAGTGTTATATGAGCGAGCAAAGCACCTACACCTTAACTAGTGTAACTAAAGGGATAAAAACGTCTGAACCACTGAGCAGAGGGAGATGAAAGTGGACCCCGAATCACTCAGCAAATCTGTAGCTAATAACTTGAAATGAAACAGCAATTGATTTCTACCAAACAGAAAGTGAAATGTTGAGCAACCATTACATATTTGATTCATTAAGAGCAGCCCAGTGCAAATGTTGACCAAACACATGGATGCATTTTTATCTCTTGCTTTCTAAATGTTTGACATCATAGGTGCTATGATGGTGCAATGCTTGCCCTAAGCCCGGAATCCTCAGCCCTCAAAGTGCATCTCCACTTTGTGGTCATTAATATGACCTGGCCACCTCCAGGTCTATACCCTACCTGTGATATATTTCGTCAAGCAGAATTTGCTTGCAAAAGTATGGCCTGTCTATTAAGACTGTCCTTTATTACCTTCCTATTGTGCAGTCCTGACTTTTGGCCTTGATTCTGTGGCTATCTGAGGGTTTCCACTTTGTGACAACCTCCCATTGCACTGTACCACGGCAAAAAGTCATTCTTGAGCTGAATCAGACGTTTGAAGTATTTAGCTACAGTGCTGAATTTGGCAAACACTGATGCAGACTATATAGCGCATTGGTTCATAAGAACAGCACAGGACTTGTGATGGTGCGTCATCAGTCACCCTGTGAAATCCTATATGACTGCTTTTCACATCTCCGTTCCTGGAGACCCTGCACTGCACACATACTTGTTTATTTAATGATGAAGTCCTATATTAACTGAATTTAGTGTGTCATAGCAAGAAACCATGAATGTGCAGTACAGTGGAGCTGCAGGACTGGAGTGGGGAGCACTACTCTCTGTGCTACTGTGTGAGAATCTCACATCTGTTTGTTTGACAGGAGCCTGATCCAGCAAAGGCCAGCTTAGCAAAAGTAATACCCACACCTAACAATGGCTCCGCTGAGCTTGTACCACTCCAGAGGGACAAGGTGAGGCTATTTGTCGTCCATATTCCTCTATGTCAGGGGGCCAGAATCTGGTCCTGGAGGTCATGTGACCAGCAAAGTTCTAAAATACTCACTAAATCTGACATTTAATGTGTGAATTAAACCTGGTGTGTGCTGGACATCCACTCTCCAGAACCATATCTGGGCACCCCTCCTTTATATATTAATGCAATAATGGAAATCAGTAGGTGCATTGACAGACTTGATGTACACCTGCCACTTTTATTGAGTGTCCCAGAATAAGAGCTGATCTACATTAGTGTGACAAGCTTGAATATCTTCAGCTTGTATTTTTCTGTTTAAAAAAGGGAATTTATTTATGTAAAATAGTCCATTTTCAATTGAAGGAATAAAAATCCCTTAATTTTTCACTTCAGATAGTTTATGATTTACACAAATGTAATGGTTTATGTGTGACTTACTGCAAATTAGAATATCCACAAAACCTTAGTGTGTAGCTTAGTCATAGTGGCCTAACACAAGTCTGCACAACTTTAATGAAGAACAGTTTTTTGTTAGTTTTTTTCCCCTCTCTATCCATCCCATTGAACTCATTTGTATGACTTTTGAATTCCAGTGTTTGTTAGTAAAATTAGCCTTAAAGCCCCAGTGCTAAAGTAGCAAAGTTAGGACTGATCAACTATATGTAGTGTAAGAGGAAAATTATTTAATTAAACCACTCCTTGTAGGTTTTTGCACATTGTTATTGTAGTTTAAGTCATCATTTATGTTTCACAGTGTTATGTTTTTTGTGCTAATTATGAAATATTAATGTTGATATTTTTGTGTGATAGGATGAGGATGGAGGGGAGATCCTATCATTTGAGTTCCAAAAGATCTGCTACGTGTTGGACAGGGAGAGGAAGCGCTTTTTACCTGTAGCCTTTCCCATCGACCAGCCAATTGGCTACTTCCAAGCATGGAGAGGCTACCAGGAGGAAACAGAATTGAGAGCTGCGGAGAAGCGCTACGGGACAAACCATGCAGAGATGGTGGTCCCTGACTTCTTGGAGCTTTTCAAGGAGAGAGCCACAGCCCCGTTCTTTGTCTTCCAGGTGTGTGCCTGTTCTAATGCACTGATTATTTTAAAAGTCTTACATTTATCCTGTTTTTTTTTTTTGAATTTTTAAATTTTAATCTTTTTTTTTATTTATATATATATATATTTTTTTTATTGATAAAAATGTGAAAAATACACAGTACCTTTTGCTTCTGCTCTGCATGGCTGTAACGTTTTATTTTAGGGCAGTGTTTTGTATATTTATGTATTGAAAGAGGAATGTGTTATTTATTAGTATCCTGACTGTTTCGGGTTTAAAGAATCATGGGAAATGTTAAACTCTATTTGTGCACATGGTTATGCTCTGCAGGTGTTCTGTGTGGGGTTGTGGTGTCTGGATGAATACTGGTATTACAGCGTGTTCACCCTCTTCATGCTCGTGGCCTTTGAGGCGTCTCTGGTGCAACAGCAGATGAGGAACATGTCGGAGATCCGCAGAATGGGGAACAAACCTTACATGATTCAGGTGTCAGGATCAAAATTATTTTAACACATTCGTCCTTTTTGGCGAGAGTTATTGGTTGTTTTGACAATTTTATATATGTACATTGAACAGCATAAATAGATCTGTTTCCCCCTCAGGTCTATCGGAACAGAAAATGGCGGCCCATTTCCAGTGATGAACTTGTCCCTGGAGATATTGTTTCTATTGGTAATTGTCAATCTTTGCTCAATTTGCTCAAGTGCATACAAACACATACACACACTCAGTCAATAGTTGCTTGTAGTTCTGAAGAGCATTTTTGCATTAGCTATGTTATCTAGGACCATCCCAAACTGGTCTTCTATACAGTATCTTGCATACTATGACACAGACCTTGGGTGCATTTTAAAAGCAGGATTTACACAGCTATTTAAATCAACTTGTCTCAAAGGCTTACTCTAACTATATTTTCATTTATTATGGCACTACCCACAATTTACTTTCATCACTTGCCTCCGCTACTGTCAGCTTTAATATTCATATGTTTGTTAACACTATATCATTTTCTGCCTATTTGCACCACCTGTTTACTGTATGTAGATTATATATTCTATATATTTAAATATCAATACTCAATGTACATATTCATATTTTTTACCCTCACTTAGTTATTTGTAATACGTATTGTTTACTATTATATATATTTTTTAATATTTTGATTTAATTGAATGTATGTGTGAGTGTGTGTGAGAAAACAGAAACTCAGCATTGTGAAACCCACTTATCTAAGAGATTTCTCCAATCTAACTTAACACTGCTGCTAATCACCTGTCTCGCCTCTCCGCAGGACGCTCACCTCAGGAGAACTTGGTCCCATGTGATGTGCTGCTGCTCAGAGGCCGCTGCATTGTGGACGAGGCAATGCTTACGGGCGAGTCTGTGCCTCAAATGAAGGTCAGTATAACTGGTCAACTGTACAAAACAATACTGTAGCAGTAGAACATAGGCACTAAGCAGTGATGTATCCCCTCATAATGCTCAGAGCTCCTCTCAGGCTAGAGTAACAGTACTTCAGAGTATCCACTCTTAACTGTGTGTGTTCTTTCTGCAGGAACCTATTGAAGATTTGGACCCAGAGAGAATTTTGGAGCTGCAGACAGATTCCCGTCTGCATGTGATCTCAGGAGGCACTAAGGTGGTCCAGCACAGCCCTCCGCTACGTGCCAGCGCTGGCCTCAAACGTTAGTTCTAGCGATTCCGTTTTCTCTCTTTTCCTCTCTTATACTCGTCATGAATTTCCTCTTTTTACATTTAGTGCACAACATGCTGTGAGTCATCCTACATGTGGCTCATTAACAAATTTTCCCTCTTTCTGTCCTCTACAGCTGTGGACAATGGCTGTGTGGCTTATGTTTTACGAACAGGGTTCTATACTTCTCAGGTGAAGAGAGATTCAAAAACGATTCGTTCTCATTGCTGTGAATTCTGTTGGTTTATTTATAAAATGGAGAGAGGGGCACATTTCTGAGCAAACATTTACCTACCTGTGTGTTGTGTTCAGGGGAAATTATTGCGGACCATATTGTTTGGAGTGAAGAGGGTAACCGCCAACAATTTGGAGACATTCATCTTCATCCTTTTCCTGCTGATCTTTGCCATTGCAGCAGCTGTGTATGTGTGGGTGGAAGGTGAGTTGCTAATTAACCTCCTGTTTAATTTCACATCTTTTGTTTTGTGTAGCCAAGGCCTGTTTGATTTCTGAAGTTAGCTTTTTTTGTTTTGCTATGGAGCTACAAGGCTAATTTAGCCAGCGATTGAAGCTCATAGCCCACAAATTAGCATCATACAATCTGAATTGCTTTAGTCCACACTGGGTGGTTTAGCAATCCCAAAACTTGTTGCTTGCGTTACTACTGCTACTGCTGGTTTTAGCTATGCAACGTATTTGGTTTCATTTCCTGACATGACAAAATGCAATTCTTATAGCTCTCGCACAAACTTTAGATGATAAATGCATGATGATTTACTGTCTGACTACCTTTGGAAGTTAGTGGAAATATTTTTCAGTTTTATACCTTGTAGTTCCACAGATTAATATTCACCCCTCTATTCATCTATCTCTACTATGATTCCTGTCTCTTCTCCAGGGACCAAGGACCTAAGTAGGAATAAATACAAGCTGTTCCTGGAATGCACTCTCATCCTCACGTCTGTAGTGCCACCTGAGCTGCCAATCGAGCTCTCACTGGCTGTTAACACCTCTCTCATTGCCCTGGCCAAGCTCTGTGAGTGTTATGTTTTTATACGGCAAGCTTGACTAATGTAACGTTTAATTCAGGGGTGTCCTGCTCCGGTCCTGGAGGCCGATTTCCAGCACAGGTTGGTGATTTTCCTGATCAAGCACATCTGGTAAGACTGTCATGTTTATTGACCGGTTCAGGGAGTGTGTTTGAGGAAGGGAACTAGGAGGAAGTGTGCATGACACTGGCCTCCAGGACTGACTTTGGACACCCCTGGTTTATGGAAACCATTTCCCAGAAACCAGTGTGTCAGGAAAAAATATTTACTAGTGCTTTACAGGCGTTTTATTTATTAATTAAAAAATATATATATATATTTCTCTTTTGGATTATATCTATTGGTTCATATGTATTTGTTCATTTATCATGAAACTGTGCCATGGTGTACACAGCACATTTTATTTATTTAATTGTTTAGGAATTTATCAAAATAAACAAGGGCAAAAATGTGTGTATAGATAGTTCGGTTCTGACAGCAACAAAATGCAATGTCAATAACAGGCACCATTGAATGTTAGTATAATCACATTGACCATGTGTTAAAGATTCTCTGTTCTCTTGCACGGATACTGCAGCTTTGACAATCTATACCTGTCTGTAACTGTGACTCATTTTGATCTTTTCCATAGATGTGTTTTGCACAGAGCCATTCAGGATCCCTTTTGCAGGAAAAGTGGAGATTTGCTGCTTTGATAAGACTGGAACTCTAACAAGTGACAGCCTGGTTGTTCGTGGTGTGGCAGGACTGAGGTAAAGGCTTGTGCAGTTAAAAAGAAAGTATTGTCACCATAAAGATGGAATCTTATTCAGTATCTCAAGTAATTTTATTGTTGTCTTCATGTCCTCCATGTGTTCTTCACTGTTTACCTCCAATGTGTCTTTCTCTCATAGAGAAGGGAAAGAGGTGATGCCCGTGTCTGAAATACCAGTTGAGACTCACAGAGTAGTGGCTACATGTCATTCCCTGGTTACCCTCGATGATGGCCAGTTGGTGGGTGACCCACTGGAGAAGGCCATGCTGACTGCAGCAGACTGGACACTAACTAAAGGTCAGGGGACCAATATTTAGATTTGACTGTATAAATATAAATGTTAACATAAATTAACCCCCAATCTCCATTGTACTAGATGAAAAGGTGTTTCCTCGAGCAATAAAGACCCCAGGGTTGAAGATCCACCAACGGTTCCACTTTGCCAGTGCTCTGAAGAGGATGTCTGTACTGGCATCATACGAGAGACTGGGCTCCACTGAGCTCTGCTATATCTCTACTGTTAAAGGAGCTCCAGAGACGCTAAGGAGCATGGTAACCTCTTAACCTTAATATAAAACCTAAACTCAGCACCAATGTTTCATCCTTCTAACAAAGTCCTGAATGCTGAGCTTTGTCGAAATTTTCAGATTTCTGTTACATTCTACTCAACTTTTTTCATTTAAATAGAATATACTGTGCACATGTGGCATACTGTAACTTATTGTAATGTATAGCTGGAATCTTCCAAAAACTGAAACTGACCTTTATTGTAGCGTGAATGAGTTTTCTTTTATTGCAGATAAACATAATTATATATGGTAATGGGGTGTGTGCTACAAATGGTGATCAATAATTAGGGATGCACAGGGATCAGAATCGAAGTTATTGGCATCAGAAATACAGTCATATTTACTGGAAAAAAAATACCACCCTTTTACATAATTCATGTCCGCGCTTTGCTAGTTTCATTATAATATTTTTCTGCTACTTCTTTTATTACTGTTGTCACTGCAATGTCAAGGTGTCAAGAGAGCTGGACAATGGTATATCTGTATCAACAAATATTTTATGCAAAAAAATCCCCAGCAGATGCTTGTTTAAATATATTAAATGATCAGATGATCCATTTATTGTGCTCTGGGACAGCAGAATGTTTAGGTGATGCTGAAATACATTATCAAGTTATAGTTAATATTTATGTGTGTATATATATTTTAAAACTCTATAAATAATTAAATTTTCTAATGCTAGTAGTTCTAGTTCAACACACACAAACAAAAAATATTGGTATTAGCTTATACAGTGGTGTAAGTATACAGTATACAGTGTTTGTCACACTTAAATGTTTCGGACAATCAAACTAATTAAAACTTTGGTCAAAGACAACACAAGTAAACACAACATTTTTAAGTAAAGGATTTTATTATTAAGGGAGAAAAACATTTAACCTACAGGGATTTGTGTGACAATGTGACTGCCCACCTGTTTAAACAGAACAGTGGTTCATCACACCAGAATTCAATATCTCTAGCCACACCCAGGCCTGATTCCTGCTTCACCTTTTCTCAATCAAGAAATCACTTAAGTAAGACCTGCCTGACAAAGTGAAGTAGACCAAAGGATCCTCAAAAGCTAGACATCATGCCAAGATCCAAAAATTTCAGGAACAAATGAGAGAGAAAGTAATTGAGATCAGTCTGGAAAAGGTTATAAAGCCATTTCTAAAGCATTGGTACTCCAGCGAACCACAGCGAGAGCCATTATCCACAAACAGACTTCCCAGGAGTGGCCGGCTGATCAAAGTTACCCCAAGAGCGCAGGAACAACTCCTCCAAGAGGTCACGAAAGACCCCACAACAACATCCAAAGAACTTCAGGTCTCACTTGCCTCAGTAAATGTCAGTGTTCATGACTCCACCATAAGAAAGAGACCACTGCTGAGCATCCCGAACATTTAAGGCTCGTCCTAATTTTGCCAGAAAACATCTTGATGATCCCCAAGACCTTTCGGGAAAATGTGGACTGACGAGATCAAACTTTTTGGAAGGTGTGTGTCCCATTACATCTGGCACAGATATAACACAAAGAACATCATACCAACAGTAAAATATGGTGGTGGTAGTGTGATGGTCTGGGGGGTTGGATTTTTTTTCTCCCTTAATAATAATATTCTTCACTTAAACACATTTTGTGTCTTACTTGTGTTGTCTTTTACTAATATTTTAATTTGTTTGATGATCTGATACATTTGTGTGATAAACATGGAAAAGAAATAAGAAATACGATCACACGACTGTATATCCCACATCAGTGCTTCTCTAATAATGATGATGACTATGAACACGACATGCTCACAACACCAAGTGTCCATGAAAGGGTGAGATGTTCTGCAGGGCTGTAAGGGCTTAGATGTAGCAGATGCGTATTCTGTTGAAAAATTATCTTTTGGTTTTCATTGTATACTTAAAACCTGCTGTGCTCCAGTTTTCACAGTGTCCAGCCAACTATGATGAGGTGCACAGAGAGATGTCTCGAGAAGGAGCCAGAGTTCTAGCACTGGGATACAAGGAGATGGGACACCTCAGCCACCAGCAGGTACTCAAATAATCTCTGGAGCGATTGGCAGTTTTCAGTTCCTTAGTGACCATATTTCTCTACGCAGGTACGGGAGATGACCCGTGAGTCTTTAGAGTGTGACCTGAATTTTGCTGGTTTCATGGTTGTTTCCTGCCCACTTAAGAATGACAGCAAGGCTGTAATCAGGGAGATCCAGGAGGCCTCTCATCATGTGAGTGGTTTACAGAAACTTGCTTGCTCTTCCAGCTCCAAATTCCCATTCAAAGTTTAGCTATTTAAGTGTGAAATATGACAGTTACTACTTATTTATGTATATATTTTACTGTCTACTGATTATTTTGATAAAGAAGCAGATGTATAATTTTAATGTATTTAGTTAAAAAAATTGTGATTTGGAAGCTGGGAGGAAAGTCTATTTTAAGGAATATAAGTAAAAATGTCTTCTTTTTTTTTATCTATTTTTATTAAATATAAGTACAAGTCTTAAGTCAAGTAAATGGTTTACTTACATGACTAGTAGTAGAACTTGAAGTAGTATAATTAATGAATTGTGACTGCCATATTGTAAATCTGTCTGGATTTAAAGGCAGATGAAATGAGGCCAGTTTAAGAATTTTAAGACTTCCAAAAGTGATATATAATGGGTCTTACCTCTCACATGGTGTCTTTCTGTGCTTAGGTTGTAATGATCACTGGTGACAATCCTCTAACTGCCTGTCATGTAGCAAGAGAGCTTCATTTTATCCATAAGGAGCACACACTGATCCTGCAGCCTGGACCTAGTCAAGGTACAAGCCATTTTACCCCAAATAATGCAACATTGGTGTGTTACTAACATTTAGAAATTGAATGATGTCGCTCATATTATTGGCATTAATTAATGATAGATCCAAACAATAATGTGTGGCAGTCTACAAGCACAAGTGCATTTTAAGTACTAATATTAATTGAGGTCAGCTTCATTAATCCATATTTTATTTGCTATCATTACTTTCCCTGCAGGTGAATGGCAGTGGGAGTCTATAGATGGTAGTGTCCATGTGCCTCTTCCCCCTCCATCTGTATCAGGACTAGTCAGCCGCTATGACCTGTGTGTAACTGGAGAGGGACTGACCAAACTGACCCTTGACCCTCGTTTGCTCAGTGCCCTGCTGCCACATGTGCGCGTGTTTGCTCGTGTCAGTCCGAAACAGAAGGTCAATATTTTACTTGCATTTGTTTTTATATGTATGTGAGGAAAGATTGAAGGACCCTGGAGTTTATTTTACACTGCAGGTGCGATTATTCATTTGTTAATCTTTTAAGGTATTTTCTATTAAACAAATTCCTAACTGAGTGAATGAGGAAATACAGTTAAATGTCCATATACAGGCTGTTATAGCAGTTAAGCATTTATTTGTATCGGTTTAATGTGAAAAGCACCAAGGCTAAAATTGTTTGTTCTTGACTATATTATTCTTGTTGCAGGAGTTTGTCATAACTAGCCTAAAGGGATTGGGCTTTGTCACTCTTATGTGTGGTGATGGGACCAATGATGTTGGAGCACTCAAACACGCTCACATAGGTAGGCTTCTTCAAATTGTAGGAATCTTCAAATTTACACTTTTTTATTTATTTATTTATGTTTTACCTTTTTTTACTGAAGTTTGAACTTACAGCCCTACATTATCCAACATATTCTTAACTAACATCTGGTTAAAAAAAATATGTATTACAGTGGCAAAATAAATTAATCTGCATGTTATGGTGTCATTCAACACTTAAACATAAAGAAATATGAATAAATACTTTTTGGTTCTTAAATAAGTAATTTTTTAAAATAGTCACTTTTTAGCTATGTTGTCTGTTTCACAGGAGTGGCCCTATTAGCCAATGCCCCAGAACGCATGCCAGAGAAAAAAAGAAGAGGAAGAGAGAAGGAGGCACCAACTACTGATTCTAGGCCCATGCCTCCACTTTCAAGTTCAGGGGGTAAACTGAGTTCCAGAGCGGCCAGGCAGAGGGTAATGGCCCAGCGAGAGGAGCAGCTTGCTGCACAGAAGGTGTTTTGTCTTTTTATTTCTCTTTAGCAGAGCCTTCTGGGATATTACCTATAGTGTTTTATGTCCAGCACAGTTTGGCCTAGTTTCCCCTGCTTCAACACACCTACTAAATTTAACAGATTACAATTTTGTATTCAGTGTATTTGAACTAAATTAAATGAGGATTAAGGCTGAGAATGCCTGATCGAAATATTCATCAGAGCTGCAGTCTTTTTCTCTTGTTCTGATGAGCTACAACATTGATCTGTTGTCGTTGTGTATTCACTGGGTTACAGGAGAGGATATGTCAGGTACTGCGGGAGCTGGAGGAGGACCAGCTTCAAGTGGTCAAACTAGGGGATGCCTCAATAGCCGCTCCATTCACTTCAAAGTTGTCCTCCATACAGTGCAGTGAGTGAGGTTCTGGTTTCTCATGAACATTGCCACATATCAGCTTGGGTGTGTCTAACGAATTGTTGTTTGTTTGTTCAGTCTGTCATGTGATAAAGCAGGGCCGCTGCACACTAGTGACCACGCTGCAGATGTTTAAGATCCTAGCCCTTAACGCCCTTGTGCTAGCCTACAGCCAATCTGTGCTCTACCTGGAGGGAGTCAAGTTTAGCGATTTTCAGGCAACTCTTCAAGGCCTGCTTCTTGCTGGCTGCTTTCTCTTCATTTCTAGGTCAAAGGTGAGAACATTTTATTTTGTTCTGCGATTCATGAACAAATAGCTGCTTTGAAGGTTGACCATTGTAATGCTTTTCATTCTGGACCGCAGCCCCTGAAGACCTTGTCCAAAGAGCGTCCACTGCCGAACATATTCAACCTCTATACCATCCTGACCGTGCTGCTTCAGTTCGCTGTGCACTTCTGCAGTTTAGTCTATCTGTACAAAGGGGCACAGACCAGAAGCCCCCCAAGGTATCATCATCATCATCATCTGTTAAGCTTCGTCATCCACTCTGATCACATGGTTCTGTGTTATTCATTTCAGTCATGGTGGGTGTTTTATCAAACACTTGCACAACTTGGTAAAGAATGGAACTTTGAGGAATATCTACCTGAGAGTGCAATACCCTGTACACTGGGGGTGCCCCAGTCAGCAATTTTTTTATTTTTTTTTTTTTTAGTTAATAGTTTTGTTTTTTTCCTGCTAAATTGAGCAGATGATTGATGACTGATTTATCTGCCTGAATTTTATTAACTTTATTAAAACCAGATGCTTACTCTGTGTGGGCTAAATGAACACATTTCTTTGTATTTTCTATAGTAGCAACATAAATGACATTTTATTTATTCCTTTAATGAGTCAAACTGGCATTTTAAATAATTTTATGTCTGAAATCTCTACTGCCTCACATTATTAACATCAAACACTAGTTTTCTAAAATAATAATGACTATTTGGCCAGTTGTCGATGTCAGATTTTAGAGGAACAAATCTTATTCTGTTGTGAAAATTGCACTACACCTTCGCACTTTTTGATTCCATTCTGCTTCATCTCTTTACTCTTTCGGTCTCGCAGAGAGGAGCAGTTTGTTGATCTGTATAAGGAGTTTGAGCCCAGCCTGATCAACAGTACTGTGTACATCATGTCCATGGCCATGCAAATGGCTACCTTCGCCATTAATTACAAGGTATGTAAAATTAAAACAGCAACATTTTTTTCTGAAATTAATATATTGGGAGGGCGTAAGAATATAAAATGTGCTGTATTTCATAAAGTAAATATCACAAATTGATAGCAGTTGTTAGAACATACAGAAGTATAGAAAAATATGAATATAAGTATAGAAGATGTATACTTGTTCTACTTTGATTGATCCGGGGTGTAACAATATATGGTGACAATTGCAGGGTCATCCTTTCATGGAATCTCTCACTGAGAATCGTCCCTTACTGTGGAGCATTGCCTTATCTGGACTTGCCATTGTGGGACTGCTAACTGGGTCATCACCTGAATTTAATGAGCAGTTTGCCCTTGTAGATATTCCAACAGAGGTGGGCGCAAGCAGCTACTTTTAAAACCCTACGATGCTTGTACTTAATGTTGATTATATGTATATAGAAATATATTTTGTGAATAAAGTGTTTTTTTCCTCTTTTTGCAGTTTAAGCTGGTGATCGCCCAGGTCCTGGTGTTGGATTTTGTTGCAGCTTTGCTTGTGGATAGAGTTTTACAGTTCCTGCTGGGCAAAGGGACCCTGCGGTTGCCGAACTGAACTGTTCCACCTGCAATCGCCAAAGCAGCTGCTGCCTTCAGCGACATGACTGCAGACGAGGAAGAGAGCAGTCATTACTAGGTGGCCAACTCTGCGATACTCAGAGGAAACAGGGATGGACAAGCATGGCACTCAATACTGTACACACCCCAGTGTTCCCAATCTCTCTTCGCATTCCCTTTTTCATTCTTTTTGCTTTTTCTTTACTCAAACCTGTTGCTTTCTTCCTGTTCAGATTACTCGTTCCCCTTCCATCCATTCTAACCTCCCCCTCCCCAACCCCAAAAGGCCAAGAAGATAACAGTATTGTGTGAAGGAGTGTGTGTTTGTGTTTGGTGTGTTGGACTCGCACCATTGACCGGGGCATTCTCTGAGAGAACTGCAGAGTGAATAATTTGTTTTTCTTTGTTTTTCCATTTTGTAAAAATACAGATGTCTGAGGGACTTATAAAAGACCAAAAATCAAATGTTGCTGTCTGTGTTTTTGTTATTCTGTTTGTTTGTTTTTTATTTTCAAGAGAAGGAAGGTATTTTATGTTCACATAAATGCATATATAAACAGGAATTTCATGTTCCACAGTGGTCAGAGTGGACAGAGGTTATCTGTCCAGCACCGTTTGGTGATTTTCCTGCTCAGGCACACTTGGTTCAACTGTCCTGTTCATTGCCAGCTTAAGTGAGTTTGACCAGGGAGGGGAACTACCAAACTGCTGGACACTGGCCTTCCTGCACCCATGAGCTACACGAAAGTCTGAATAGCAAAACAAAAGAAATCTTTATAACAGATTACAAATAAGTACTGCATATTTGAATTGGGTATCTATGTACCTTGGTGACCCTATTCAGACAGTATTTTTGCCAGCTTTGTAATTCGTGCTCTTTGGGCTTATAGGTTTATTATGCTTTCTTTAACGTGTTTTTTCCCCCCATTACCATCCTTTTTCATTCTGGAAACTAAGTTGAGCTAGCTGGTAAAGGCACAATAACCATCTGTAACCTAATTAATAAAGTTTGTGCAGGATGAGGGTTAGATTAAATTACTTTTTAGGATTTAAACAAAAAAAATGTTTAAATAAGTACTGAGACAGGCCAGTTTGATGGATAAAAAGGATTTAAAAAGGATAAAAGCTTGTCTATTTGTAGCGATAAAGTTTTAAATACATCATTGTAATTCATACAAATTCTTATGACACTAATTTTAGGATTAGTTATAATTATTATTTTTATATGTCAAGCGTATACATTTTCACATAATTAATAATGACTTATTTTGCACGGTGTAAAGTTCTGTAACTTTCTTTTCGTTCATTATTTACACCCGAGAGACTACAATTCCCATAATGCCCAACAGAGTCGCTAATGGGGGGGGGACAGCGCGCGGGCTTTGAAAGAAAATGGCGGAGCTTCAAAATGAAGCGATTGAAGGGTTTGTTGTGGTTTTTATTTTTAATACATTGCAGGCAAATGTCGTTTAAATACATCATACAAAACGAACTTCCAAATCTCTACTTGTGATTTTGTTTATTGAGCAAAGATGTCGATCTGCGTAGAAACGAACTCCGGTTAACTGTTGTTGATACATTTACTGGGTAAATAGTGAAGTGTTTTCTAAGGGAGCTATTGGTGTTGACTGGTTTAAAAAGTTATTTTGATAGTTTAATTATTTGGCTTAATATTATAACGGTGCAATGTCGATGATGACTGTCCTTTTCACACAGGTGTGAAGGTGACGATATTCGCTGTAAGGTAAGAATTTAAGGCACTGCTGAGTAGCTAACTAAATATAATAAATATAATGTGATATGTGAAGGCTTACACTCACCCACGTCACTGAATGTGTGTTTTATGGCTCATTTATTTTATAAAGGTCTGAAAATCACAGATTAATAACAACTTATTTTTAAACAAGAGACACTTTTCAATAGTTAGTTAGCATTATATGCTACTTTTGTCTTTTTAATAGATTCAGTGTGTTCTCCTGCTGAGTATTGGATCATATTTTGTGTGTATTTATAACTGCTCAATTAATCCCCCCGGCAACAATTGTTAATAGGTTGTCTACTCTAAATTGTATAATTGTCCTGTGACTAGCATGAATGGCCACTTGACCTGGCCTCTTTGCTTACTGCCTGCACCTCTGAAAGGTGTCTGCCTCAAATTTGTAAAACAGGAAGTGAAATACCTTACTTAACAGATATAAATGAAATATTTTGCACATATATTTTTTAAAAGGTGTTCTGCTGATCTATAATGAGAATTATATGCTTGTGTGCATCTTTTGATCATAAGAATAGTAAATGTAAGCATGGCAACATTTGTTGCCACTAGCATAATACAGTCATACAGGGTAGATGTTTCACATGAATTCCTATTGTGGAGTCCACATACATCTGCCTGAAACTGGCTAACGACTGGGTCATTGATGAAATGGCCAAATGAGGTTATAGATCCCTTGGCATACCGTCTGTATGACCTCCCTTTCACAGATTTTTAAGAAAATCCTTGTGGAAGCACCAAGGTCCATACAGAGGTCGAGTTACTGGTCAGATGGAAGATGCTATAGAAAGATATTCAGAGGTTCAAGCATCCAGATGGAGCAAAGAGAAGTGCCACCGCTGCTTTGTTTCCTTACATACAACCAAAACATGGGCAGCCTGAATCTGCATGATCTTCATTTGTCCAGATACAGTTCTACAATAAGGTCAAAAAGGTTGTGGTGGTCAGTCCTGACTTGGTCCCTTCGCGGTGCAGCGGTTAATTGTTATCTGTTTTTGTTGCCAGTTATAATGACCTGCCCTTTCAAGTAGTTTTGTCCCTGGATCTCAACAAGAGATACAGAAAACATTTTGGTTAAGGTAGAATATCTGCAATTGTGAATACTCAAGATTTGTATGCGAGAAGTTTGATGTACCACTGCACATGTCACAACATTTATTTAGAGTTGGACCGCTGTGCAAATTCTTCTCAAGCACATCCCAAAGTTTCTCAGTGGGGTTACTGTCTGGACTCCGTGGAGGCCAATCCATGTGAAATGATGTCTAATGCTCCTTGAACCATGCTTGAGCCGATAAATCCTGGCATCGTCATCTTGGAATTCGCCTGTGTCATCAGGGAAGAAGAAATTTACTGATGGAATAACCTGGTCATTCAGTATATTCAGGTGGTCAGCTGACCTAATTTTTGGAAACACAACTTTGACCTGACCACATGTAGCAACCCCAGATCATAGCACTGCTCCACAGGTTTGTACAGTGGGCACTATGCATGATGGGTGCATCACTTCATGCTCTTCTTACCCTGATGCACCATCATTATGGAACAGGGTAAATCTGGACTCATAAGACCACATGACCTTGTTCCATTGCTCCAGAGTCCCAATCTTTATGCTTCCAAGCAAATTAAAGCCTTTTTTTGTGATTAGCCTTAATGATCAGTGGTTTTCTTAAAGCTATATAGCTGTTTAGTCCCAATCCCAGAGCTCCCTTTGCGTTGTGCATGTGGAAATGCTTTAACTATTGAACACAGCTGTGAGTTCTGCTACTACTATCCTTCCAGTTTATAATAATGCTTTGGGCAGTTCTTAACCCAGCAATCTTCTTAGATGCTTTCTTTGCTTTATGTACGCCAATAATTTGACCCTTCTGAGACAGACAAACATATTTTCCAGAACCACACTTTTTTAGATGGCACCCATTGTCAGTTTTATTGTTAGTTCTTATTTTAGAAGTTCAAATACTTTGGTCTATGGTTATTTAACTGTTTTATGAGACTGTGAAATACATTAATTCCATTGTTGTCATTGTTAGTTCCCTAGTATGCATTGCCATAGTATCTTTTTGTATTCAATACATTTCTGAATACACTTGTAACCATGCCTAGTTATGATATGTTACACATGTTAGTGTGATTGTAGTTATTATATGTGTAAATAGGTCAAATTGAAGAATTTGTGAAAAATGTAGACTATGCTGTTTCCCACTGGCAGCAATTGTTGCCAAGTTTAAAATCAATATTTTCACTAACATAACCAACATGAAATCATTCATATTGTGTGTTAGGGAGGTCTAAGGAGTGAAATGTATGCACTTATTATACAGGAAAAAAATTTTTGGATCAAACTAGTTAATTTAGAAATTTAAATCCTTTCAGGAAGTTCTGGAGCTTCATTGCTTGGCTTTTCTGGAGAGGTTACGCTAAACCTTTTTACTCTGCTACCTTTTTACTCTCATCACATACCCTGCTTCATCTGTTGTTGTTTTTTTGTACTTATCTAGGATACAACAAAGGAGGTTTCTCAAGGGACCAAAAGACCATTAGACAGAACCCCAAGCCCAGAACCTCCTCCAAAGTCTCCTCGCACTTCATCTCCCCTGCCCACCATCCCTCTTGTAGAAGCAGAGGAGCAGCCTCAAGAACATAAGTCAAGCTGTGCTGAGGATGAAATTAGAGCGCCAAGTGTGGAGGATGTTGTTTTACCTGATCTTAGCTCCAACTCTCGTAGAAAATCTTGGAGAAGGTCAACTAGAGGCAGGAGGTCTCTCCCTGCCCTCCCTAGCACCTCCCATGGTGAGTGCATTTGGTCTCCCTTTATCTGCTATGGTTAGATATGCAAAGCGTCACATTGAAATGCAAACCAAACAGATATCCTAGAATTAGGGCTGCCTTTGTTGTTTCTTTAAGGACACTATCACTTTACTGATAATAGAACCTGTGTTTTAATCCTTTGTGTCTCATTGTTTCCATTATTCTTCACAGCTCTGTGTAAATCAATCAGCCAAGACCTGAGTGATGAGGAGAGGCTGGAGAAACTAATGGAAAGTGCAATGCAGGTAATAACACTGATTGTCAATAAATTCAATTTTAAGTTATTGGGCTTTGTGTCTTGCTTTTAACCATTACCCTTTTGTAGTTTACAGTAAAGAGGCTACAAAACACATTGTGTACTATGCCTGGCGCTGATTCGGCGTCACTACAGACACAAAGTACTTCAATTTTTATGTTTTGGGTTTTTTAAAATTATTATTTATGAGCTGTAACTCTATGCGGCTCAAAAAAACGTGTTTTTGTAGTTGATTCCTTGCAGGCAGAATGGAGTACTCTCGCAAAAACCATTAGCGAAGAAAATACTCTTTCTCTCTTCAGCACTAACAGGTAGGTGTAATGTTTGTTTGTATGTATGTCTGTACTGACCAGTGCCTTTAAATCAATCTATATCTGTTCAAATAAACCTGTCTCTCTTTGTAGTGATCCATCTATTCAGCGAGCTGTTGAACGAACAAAGGAGGCCATCACCAGGTAGGCTTGTGTGTACATTTTTTATGAAACTTAATCTCTGCATTTAGTTTTTAATTGTGCCATTGTTATATTTTTTCTGTTAAAGGCTGCAGGCTGAGAGTTCTGCTTGGGAGTCCTTGCTGAACAAGCATCGCTGTAAAGCTGAGGAGCTGGCGAAGTAAGTGCAGCCACATGCAAACCTGAATGCATGCTAAACTTGAGATATTTCCATATAAACCCTTAAACCCTATGAGCACAAGCCTAAGAACCTTAATGTCGTTTATACCATGTGTCAGTTAATGGTAGATGCTGAATAGTTTCATGGTAGATGTCTTGTGAGTAGTAACTAACAAGTCAGTTATTTCCAAATTAGTATTAAAATATCCATCATGATTCAGAATTAATTATGTCCTTTAAATGGGTTAAAATTTTCTATTGGGGACAACAGCAATGTTATTACTTTGTTATTGAATTCTTAATACACTTTAATGTGCTCTGTTTTTGATGTTATGTGTGATTTCTTGGGCATATTTGTACTATGCCGACTTCATAATGGACGAAGCTTCTTAATACTACAAAGAAAAAACAAAAGCCATCATAAAGAAAGATTTTCTGGCCGTTAATAATTGTGGAGTTATGACCTCGATAGGCTTTAACTGTGTTTTCATCTGCAGGCAGGTGGAGCAGGGAAAGGAGAGAGGTGTGGTGCTGGACCCATCCAGCTTCGCTCGGTCCTCTCAGAGCGAGCTTATTATTAATAAACCAAATTACCGTGAGGTGCTGTGTAGACAGCAGAAAGTGCTCAATACAGTGGAACTGGTGGTAAGAATACAGTGCTTGTGATGAGACTAACATGGAGACCAATAACTTGCAGTTATAATTGTTGTCCAGCAGGTAGTGCTAATGAGCTTCAGTGAACTTCAAATACCAAGATGTGTTTTGCTTCTTTATGTGCTATAGACTGTTAATGCTTTGCACAAAGACTACTGTTTTAAAGTTGGTAATCTGCGTTTTTAGTAGTATGACTGGAGATAAATTTATAAAATGATCCTAATCTGCTAGTCCTGTGCAACTTAATGGGTTAAATGTAATTAGTAGGAGGTGGTTAAAGAGTAAGTTTTAGAAAAGGTAATTGGAACAATAGATGAGTGTACAAGGACCAAAAAACTGAATCTAAATTGAACAGTTATATATTTCATGAAAAAATACATAATTTAGACCCAATATTATTGCCAATGTTTTCAAGTCAAAGGGGATAATGCAGTGGATAATTGCGAAACGAATGATTATTATTTATTTTCTGTACTAAAACAATATTGAAAAGAATATCTGAAAAATCTTTTTGAGGTCTTTTTTTTAAAATGCAAGTCTTTTACATGTGTACAACAAGCAAAAAATATTTTGAACCTGGTTTAAAAATTTAGCTGTGAGTCTTGAATTACATTTAAGTTAATCTTCTCTTGTATCTGTTTTTTTATTTATTTGTTTTATTTTTTTTACTATTCTATAGATGGATTCTCAGTGTACAATGATGAAGGAGCTCCTGTCATTCCAAGAGCAGTCTCAGTTACTGGTGAAGGAGACCAGTGGCAGATTGGGTGAGGAATTTTCTTTCTTAGTCTGTCCACACAGGAAGAGTAACGTTTTCTGATACAAAGGAGTGGTGATGTTAATTAATTTAGATCTTTTTCCTCTTGTTTTATCATAGCTCATGGTGTGGGATTCCAGGATCTCGCATCCTCCCCAGTGAGACTGCTCCTAAAAAAGCCTGTGTCAACCTAGTCCAGTGGTATGATGTCTACTTTGAGACATTCTTCTATGAAGTCTTCTTTGAGTATTTTTCAAAATCTGTTAAAACTGTCCGTTTTAACAGGACACAGTCTGTTTATGTTCGAATAAAAACCTGTTCTGTGAAATAATGTAACCATCCAACATGTATGATTTTGTTAAATAGCTGAGAACAGGGGTTTCTGTATCTTACTAATGTCCACCTGTTCACTTACATGACAGCAGTTCATTATTATGAATTAAAGATACATCATTAAAGGACCAATTAGTTTACATTTTCACTGTTTTTTGTCTTTTTTTTCAATTCATTATTAAATTACAATTTCTAATTAAGACCTATGCATGTAAATGACCTGTTCTGTGATTGACGGCTTCGTATTGTGAGACTAAAAATCCGTTCATAGGTTCAGTATGACTGAGCTAAGGTAACCTGCTGAAAACAGAATAGGGGCATATCTGTAAATGTGTTCATACCATAAAAAAGCTGAATGTACAGGGGATGTTTTGCACCATATTGCTTGAGGATTGAGCGATACGAATTGAAACTGGAACATTTATGTACTTAATCAAACTTTAATTGAAGGAACAAAAAAGGAAAATTCTGATTTCTCTGATAGGGCACTAAAATGTCAGTATCCACATTTAGGAACAAACACTAGATGGCAGTATAGTAACTCATTTATAAGTCATATAATAGCGGTATTTCCTTTCTTGTACCTGTTTGACCCATTTTTTATTTTTCAGTTTTGTTTTTTGGGGGGGTTTTTTATGTCAGAGGTTTAATATGAGGGGACAAAGTGGAAAAATGATGTGGAAAATTATTTGTGGCTCTTAATACTTTCTAATCACACACCTGGAAAGAAGGTTCATTTGGATTCTTAAGACTAAACCTTGCTCATTATCATACGTGTCTGTAAATATGTAATGAATTGAACCATTAATGGTCTTTCTTAACTTGTCTTCAGCTATGATGTTTATTGCGCTTTCCTTGTCTACTCGAGAGAAAACCTTTATACATCCTCAGAGGCAGAAGAAACCTGCAGTCCCCAGTTTTATGAAGCCAGTTTCTTCGTGTCCTGTGTTCTCACCACCCATTTGTATCTCATGACCATTCCGTGGGCCTTTACCCCTCCCCCACTCTGAGCACACCACCCCCTCTCTTCCCCTCTCAGTAATGCCGTGCCACTGAGGCAGAACGAAGCACTGACATTGTGCCAGTGATTCACACTCTGGCTTTTCATTCACATCTCGCATGCTCTCTCTCTCTCTCTCTCTCGTTCACTCTGTGCATCACCTATGATCATCAGGAGAAACCCTGCAGGCTGCTAACCATCAAGATGTTTACTTCTCCAGAATCGCAGAATGTTACACAGGAGCAACCGTTCGCATCAGTAGAAGTGAAGTGAGAGCAACAAGCTTTGTGAGCGAGTGGAAATACTGTAATACTGAGATTACAGTTACAGCAGCAATACATTCAGAAAAACTTCACGTTTACGGGATTTCAAAGCAAAATAGCTGCACAAATGCAGGGAATATTTACATATGCTGTGGCTTGATGAGTTATAACATTACACAGACATGTGTTCCACCTAAAATAACATCAGAATAATAAAACTAATGCACCAGAAAACTCATTTCAAAATGCATTAACTCTCAGCACCAATGGCTTGTGATGTCTCCTGGACTGTTAATGCTTTTTCCTTGTTGATAAGTTGATTAGTATTTTATATGCATTGTGTGAGGTGTGGAAGAAAAGTGGGGTTAAGTCCCTGTGTTTGAGGCAATGGGGGGGTGACACACAGCTAGAGATCGATTCTTATTTAGATGAAAATGAGGCTGAGCGCTCGTGGGCTCAGAGTGCATCTGCCTCTGAAAGAGCTAAAGAGGACACCTCTTCAGCCCGGGGATTTCAGAATCTTACAGGGACAGGTAGCTTTCCCTCAGAGGGGATTCAAAATCCAAGCCGTGTATTCCATATTTATTAACTTATTACGATTATTATTATTAGTCATGATGACATTTCCCACAAATCTACCAGTGTAAGGCATGACCTGAAATTTCCTTACCAGATAGGTCAATAGATGACATTTGGGTGCCCTAGGGAAAAAATGGCGTAGGCAACATTGAGAATTAGAAACGTGCTGCACATATTCTCACACAAACACATGCAAACGTATGAAGAAAAAACATCAAATCAAGTATATGTTGTGAATTCAACCTATGCTGAAAGGAAATAATTTAAGGAATAGAAAAGGT
>JBBIGC010000137.1:2324913-2336491 GCA_037576955.1 Lepidarchus adonis
CCCAGCCCAGGCACCACTGAGGTACCCTTGAGCAAGGTACCGTCCCCACTTCACTGCTCCCCGGGCGCTGTTGATAGGTGCCCGCTGCATGGGTTAAATGCAGAGCACAAATTTCATTGTGGTGCACTGTGTGTTCACAATGACAGAAAAATCACTTTATTTAAGTGTATTCCTTTGTATATTTCTACATATTTGATATATTTTTACCTTACACTTTTATTTACAAATGAACCAATGTGGGGGCAGTTTGAAAAGGAATTTCAATACACTGTATACTGTTGTATTGACAATAAACCTCTCTTGAATCTTGAAGTGGTTAGTGCCAGAAGTCCAAGGCTCATTGATGTGCGTGGGTAGTGAAGACGTCTGGTTCACAGAGTTAATATAGCACATAACGTTAATGCTATCTATGATTAAATGGTTTTAGTTAATACACGGGCATAGGGCGGACCTACACAATATTGGGCATGTAGTGTATTACATTATTGAACATTTCTTTCCTGTTTTATTCATGTGTACTATCTGCAGGACAGTCTATGTGTTACAATCAGTAGCGCCCCTTGTGGTTCCTGTTTGTACTGCAAGCTCCTCCTGGGCGATGACGTAGCGGCTAGTGTGGACGCTACAGCGGTGCGATTTAAGAGCAGTGAGAGAGAGAGACCCACAGAGAGAGGGGGGCTGGGGGAAAGCAGGGGCTACGTTACGGAGCCAGTGGTCGTGGTGCCTGGGATGGAGCCGGTCGTTTTCACGCTGATATAGCGAATGCGGCATTTGAACAGCGTCGGTTTCCTTGCGTGTCGTTGAGTGCTCTGTGAAAAGCCACAGTCGCTCCCGTTCACACGTACACAGCCGTTAACGTTAGCATTCTCGGCTAGCCGCTGTAGCTACGCTCGGCTAGAAGTGCTAGCTGGCCTCGCTGCCGGAGAAGGAAAAGAAAGCTGGCGAGGCATTTTTATCATTCAGCAAAACTGAAAGTGTGTTTAATTACACTAAGAAATTGTGACACTGTCCGTTTTTTCCCTCCGACCCAGTCTTCCCTTTTGGCAATATTTTTAAAACCTGTTTGTCGACACGTTAACAACGTCAGCGGACGGTAAAGGCAGCTTTGTGGGGTTTTTTTTCGTACAAAAGCTGTTTGTTTTTTTTTACATTATCTTAACGAACCATTAGGGTTGCTTTTCCGCACTCGTTGCGTGACCATTTTGACGACTTTTTCGGTTAAACCGAAAAATTTCAGTTATTTTTCAGTTTTCGCGATTTATTTATTTTCAAAATTCGCGCTAATCTGCCCCTCAAAGAGTCGGGGGCTAGTTTTGAGGCTCAGAGTACTTCATGTAGCCGAGGGTGTGTGTTTGTAGCCGACCTGTGAGCTTTTGTAATATTTTTTTTCTCCTTTTTAAATTTACATTACTTGTGCTTCCAAGTCTTTATAATATCTTTACGAGATTCCCCTTTGTGCGTTTGTTTTCGTGTGTATTTTCTAGCAGTGCTCGTAGTCACATTTCTTCTCTTTTTCTTCTGTTTTTTTTTTGCGGTCAATCCAGTCCGCCAGCCTCCATGTCCGCTCAACAGCAGACTCCACGCACTACCTAACATTTTCCCCCGAGCGTGAAAGAACTGCATGTGCCTTTTAATCCTCCTTAGGATCGTCGCTCGTACGTTTTTTCCGTGGGCCTTGGTACATGATCGCGGACACTTAGCTAAACTCAGTTCCACCTTTTTTGTTGTTGTTTGATATTTTTCTGCCTACCACCTCCCCCCACCAAAACGGCGAGGTTGCTGTGAGGAAAGCATGGACGATCAGACCCGCATGTTGGGTCTAGGGGGACTCGGCGCCCTGCCCCAGGCCGACGTGGGCGACCCGGACTCCGCAAGAAAGCAGGTTCTCGGTCAGCCGCAGCAGGACATAGGGGACATCCTCCAGCAGATCATGGCCATCACGGACGAGAGTCTGGACGAGGCGCAGGCACGGTAAGAAGAGGGCAGACACGGATCGTGCATATTTCCACTTGTCTGTTGGCTGTAGAAGGCGGTGTTCTCCTGTGGCGTTGCTGTATTAGGCCGATTGCAGTTTTGATGTGTTTAAAGATTTACACACGTGGTGAATGCGTTTTGGGGTCGAGCGTACGGATGTTTTATGAGCAAAAAGTTGCTTTTCCACCTTCGACTGAAAATCTCCCAATGCTTCCACCTTCCATACTAGTTTCGTAGTAATTAATGCATAATAAGCTTAATATTACAGCAGTATATCCCCGCGTTTCTCCTTGTTTATTTTTTTTTCAACCCATTTCCAATCTCCAAAATGTCCACAACAAAAGACTTTTATGCGGGGACGTTTGCTATTGAAGTTTTACTTGCTAATTGATTGTAAACCAGGACTCTTAGTTTGTATATCTGTAGTTTGTGCGGTGTTCACCAACTGAACCTATGAGTTTTAACACCGTCCATGCTAAGTGGGTAATGGCCCAACATTTTTTTTTCCTCAGAGACTGTTTTTCCCTCAAAACGCATTGGGTTTGTAGTAAGGAGCACGTTTGTCCGACCCAACCGCGAGCCCCAGTAGATAAATGAATGTGATTAATCTGCTCCCTCATCATTAGCATAGCTAATCAGGCAGCTCTTAATTAAGCCATCGCCGTCGAGGGTTTGCTGGGCTGGTTCCGGGCTGAGGTGCAGGCCTCAAAGGCTGGGCTCTTCATTTGTAGGATTTCGTCGCCGTAGCGTGTGCGTATCGACTGTGGTCTAATCGACCTCTCCTTGTATGTGAGTATGATCTCGCGAGCCATTCACGATGAGGCTTTTGCATCTGTGCGAAGGTTAGAATCCTTTCTTCTCCCCATCCGCGCCTTTTGATGGAGAACTGTGTGCTGCCCTGGGATGTGTCATTACCTCGCGATTTTCCACCAAACCACTTGACCACCTGGTTCTCTTAATTAATTCACTTCTTTGGCCCCCCCACCCCCACCCCTCCATCCATCCCTCCCTCCCTGGTGTTCATCCTTTTCATTGTGTGCTGGGCGCAATCAATTCTCCTATAATGTGTACGCGAGTGCAGCTGTCCGCAAATCGAGTTTCTATTAATGAGATTGGGGAGGGGGGTTTCTCAGGCAGTTTATGAACGCAAGGTTATTGCTTTCTACGAGTGGATTACAAGTTAAATGTTTTTGTTTTTTTTTAAACCAGGCCATGTCCTGTAGATGTCCATTGTCTTGCTCTGATTTGTATTTTTTTGATTATGTTTCCACTGTTATTTGACTTATACATACTTGAACTTATCCTGAGAAAGTATCACAATTATTTTCATGCAAGGCAAGCAACAATATATTAATCTATGTCTGTTTTCTGATTGTATTTTGTTCATTGAGCAGCTAAATCCTGTGTAATGGTTGTGTTTTTTGATATAGTCTCCAGTTGTCTACAAATATGAAGTAAAAATGGTTGAGCAGCTTGGTGCTGAACTTAATTTGGGTTTTTTCTAATATCCTCAAGCTTTGACTTTATTTCAGGAGCTGCCGTGCAACAGATATGCAGTGTTTTTATTTTAAATGCCACAGCCACCCAAATCAAATTGGAAGGAGTCCCAATTGTCTCTTTACAACTGACCTGACCTTTGTTTTGCTTCAGAAGTGAAAGAACTTCGATGAAAAGTGGTCTGTGAACCTATTTTTTGGCATGATGGTGTGTCTGGCTGTAACAGGAGGTACAGTTTAGAGGAGGATTCCTATTCGAACCCTGTCAGTGGTGGTACACAGAATTATCAGATTTGGTTCTATAGGAAACTAGATTGTAATACTAAACTAACAAAATCTCTAATAGTAGTCATGTTCTCTAAAATTCCAAATTTACTGTTTTTTGAGAATTGGCTTCCATTACAGATCAGCAATACATGGGCCAACTAATGAAGGTCTTCTAAAGAGGAACTTTAAAGATGAACTTAAACTTTATAGGAAATAGTTCTGGATATATCCCCAGGCTTTCTGAGAACTACTGCTCTGCTAAAAGATAAAAAAAAATAGACTTAGCTGTTTTTGAATTGATTATATTGTTTTCTCTTTATTACAATTACTTTAAACCATTATGTGTAAACATTAACTTGACAGAAACCAGGTTTCCAGAAACATATTTAGTTTTTCTGTGCTTTGAATTGTTCTTTGTGACAGTCTGAAGCCCCTGGCAAAGTACATGCTCTTCTCAATGTCTCGTTATTCCTCAGATTTGCTAAAACTGAAACCCAGTTGTTTAGAAGATGTAGGGCTGGGCAGTATGGCCAAATATGTTATTGTAATAAAAAGTAAAATCTCTGTTTATAATGATAAATGTCAAATCATTATTTCTTTCAGTTTAAAGTTGTTATTAATACAAATTCTTACAGCAATTTGTATTTTGTCCCAGCCATCAGTGTTCACAACCTCCTCTTTAATTTAGGGACTCCAATATAACATAACACTGGACATTTTATCATTGGTGATTGCTCAAGTCTTTTGGATCATTAGTAAGTGAGGGTTTACATTACTGTAATGTGCTCTAGGATGGATAGTAAGAGTGAACGTTTTGTCATTTCTAAGCCTGAACCATATTTAAAATGTTTGAAGACGACTGAAAAAACGTTTAATGATAAACGATAACATCACGCTTAATATATTTTTAAAAATTCAGACAGAAAGAAAACTAAACTGACATGCTGTGTCATGTTAAGATATAATATGTAATATATACTTTATAACACATAATCCTAATTATAAAAACGAAACAGATCTAGTCATGCAATGTTTTTAAAGCTCGGTTCATCAGTCGTGATGTAGATGTCAGATGTAGTGAAAGTACAATGATGCAACGAAAGTGAGACCTTGTTCCCCACAATATTTTCAAAAGGATAATCTCCCACAAACCTTTTAGCCAAACATGTTTAATGTAATGTACCTTTTCAGCTTTCAATTGAATGGCTGAGATAGCACAATTGAGATCATTGCAAGATTTATTTAAAATGTAAAAAATCTAAATTTTAGTGAATCAGACAGAAAATGGTAGAGATTGAGTAAAATGTCTAAAGCTTATTGTTATCATGTAAATTTAATCAGAAACTGTTTTATCACCAACTCCCATGTGTAGGAGTCTTGGGTGTCTGTTATCTTCAAAAGGGTTCTAGTGGTTCTCTATCATTGCTTATGCAGTGAAGCACTGAAATACTCTCAAAGTCATCTGTGTAAATGCTTTCTTCTTTGTTTGTTTGTTTTAAAGTTGGTTTGTAGTTCATCCTAATGTATTGTCAGTGTGTTAGGAATGATTACATCTGCCAACAGAATAAGTATCAGCAGTCAAATTCACCCCATGGTTGGCTTTGTTTCTGGAGATATCACATATAATCTAACTCTTACTATTAGTTTAATGTATAGTAGAACCAAGAGTGTTGGAATAGCTGGTAGATGTATTGCATTGGGGTTGCGCAACTCTGCTTTTAAAAGACCAATTTCCTATTTCTTTTTTTATCCAATGAAAACAAAACATATTAAAGTAATGCCATGCAGGTATTTCTTCCTTACTGTCGATTAAAACAAATCCATGCATTTCAATACATCTGCACTTTTGAGAGATTATCTAAAGGAGATATTTAACACTGATTTTTTTTTACTGGTTGGTTTCTGCAGTTGTACACACAGCAAAAAACAAATGTAGCGAGATGTTGAGAGAGCAATATTGGTTGAAATCATTGCCATATGTTCTCACTACAACAAGCAAACATTGTTGTGTAGTTCTACCCCTATAACTTAATTTACTTTCTGGTTATTACAGCACTGCAAGGGAGTCATCAGGAGCAACTGTGATATACTTGCAGAAAGATCTTTTAACTGATTCATGAATCACAGGCCTTTCAGAATCGCGAAAGTTTAGCTGAGGATTAATTGCCTTGTAAATAATTGCCTCCTAGCTATGCTTAAGTAGTGGCTAACTTTTGTTGTACTGATATGAATGACACAAACACAAATATCCAGCATATCTTCTGAGCAGCCATTCATGCTTTTTTTTGCATAATTTAATTGTGTAATTAAAAAACATGGAAGATGATTGCATTCTGTTTAAATACTCATATCAAGTAATTGTGTTTATGTAATTATTTAATGCTTGTAACTGGTCTAATGCAAAATATTTGGTCAAAGCTGCTTGGTAATGTTACCGAATTGTATCCTGGTGGAAGTTTGAATCTTTAATGCCTGTATTGGTTGTGTTTTGTCTGACCTTGCAACAGCAAGAAAGACGACATGGACTTGATAAATGGACAGTGCTAAGTGCTTCTTTGCAGGCCGGATGTGAACCCAGTTGCATGAATTTTTTTGCTCCATCAAACTGATGGCGATGTGAGAGGGGTAGAGAGAGAGAAGACCTTTAAGTAGCAGATTAAAAAAAAAGAATAAAAAAGCAAGTATTTACAGCATTACTACAGACCAACCAGTTATAGCTGAAACAATTATTAAATATGCTGACAATACATATATTTATATTGCAATTTTTTCTCTTACAATTTCAAAGCTGTTGAGCTCATTACTTAACCTGACGGCAGTAATTTGCCTTTAGGGTCATACCCATGGTCTCTACATGTTGGTGTTCTAACAAACCAAACTAGAACTAAGGCTGAACACGGTACTAATGCTAATCATAGGAACATTGTATGCTGAATTTGTTTTGGTATTAATATTAAGTATTTAGTGTGTTAAAAACATTAGTTAACTATGTTAAACTAGTAAATTCGTTTGAACTGCAGCATTAACTTTTTACATCTACAGATCAACATTTAAACAAACAAACATTTTACCCTCTGTAATATAGACCACACACAACTTTGATATACTTGAACATTAACACTAGAAAATGTAGGGTTTTCATTTATTTATGCAACATATATAATATTTTTCTGTGGACCCTTCCCCCCCTAAGCTCATATTTTATAATTTAGAAGAAATACATTTTTGATATGTCTGAGGGGGGGTTCTAGCATATATTGTCTTGCACATTTTAATGAAATAATTAAAAATACATACCCTTTCTTATTTTTGAGCAATTTCTTGCTAGGTTTTGCTAGTGTACTTGGGACTAGTGTACTTTCCTGTTAAACAGTCTACCTCCAATTCATTTTTCACTTTTGGACAAATGGCCACACATTATGCTCATGCATCCTTTTATATAATGCAGAATGCAGCTGAATCCATGATAACAAGCTACCCAGTCCCAGAGGCAGCAAAGCAACCCCACACCATAAAATTTCCGCCATCATGCTTCAAAGTCTATCTATATTAATCCACATCATCCATCTGATCTTAGCCCATATGTGTGTCTATGGCAAACTGTAGCCTTGTTAAGATTTTCCTGACACAGCTCCCATGCAGGACAGTTTTTCTTTTCCTTGTTACACATAAGGCAGCCGTTGCACAATGTACTAGCAAAACCCTGTGATGAAAGTTTGGAGTGTTTTGGAGTCTGTTCTTAGGTTTGTTCAGTGGCACCTAATCTGGAGATGTGATAAATGCAATGGTGTAATTACTTTTCCATGTGACAGATCAGTTTTTGTTTATTTCAATTAAGAAAAGTACCATTGAAATTCAATTGTATGTCATATATCGGCATATAACCGCTGTATGCACCATATTAAAAAGGGTAAAATGTTTCATATATATTAATTCCATGTTTCTGTTATCCCATGAGTATTGCTAGTCTAATATAATATCAGACTGGCATGCTAACATGATAAACTGGTTAAATAGCATCAAAGCAAAGTTAGACACGATGGCTCAGCTGGTGTCAAAGACATACATCCACCTGTGGACCACATCCTGGTTTGGGATTTTCTATTATCCATTCACTTCAGGGCTTCTGTCTTGGCGTCACACAACCATTGCATGGTGGGTAGGTGTGGGGTAGTATTGACGCGGTGGAAGGCCATGCCAGTGCACTCCGTGCTGACTGCCCCCAACCTTTCACCTTGTTGCCCTGTGTCCAGATGCTGGCAAGAGGAGGGACCAACCGAGTGGGGCGGAAGAGGTGACCCCACAGAGGGAGGGGGAGCTGGGGGGGGCACAGCAGGGGGTGCCCTGCCTCTCAACTTCCAGCACAGGTCAGTATGGGACTGCATGTGCACCCCCCACCCCCTCTCATACCTTCCATGCCAGTGGCACCTCATTCAGCCCCTGCAGTGAGTGAAAGAAACTCCAGGCGCACAACTCTCAGTGGAACTCATTTGTTGTTAGGCTTGGCATTTGTATTTTCATTTTTTGTCTATATTATTCCATGTAGATTTGAGATTGCTTACATGTAAGAATAAAGCTGATATACACTAGGAATACGCATGAGTACTTCTTTTTTTACTGGTTTTAGTTTTGGAAATCTAAAATCACGATTGGGGTGTTTCATGCTATTTTAATGAAGACGTTAACAACACTTTTTTCTGTGACAGTGATTACGTGATCATGTTGTTAATACTAGTTTAATACTAGCATTAACTGATTAGCTTATTCATGGCAGCCTCAGTTACTGAAGTGTAGATCAGAATATTTTCTTGCACTATATATTTGAAAAACCATGCATGTTTTCAAATGTACACCTCAGTGAGTGAATACATTTTCTGCTGAATGTCATTGAATAATTTAGCATACTAGCGCTGGTGTGCCAGTTTGCCATGTTTGTGTTTTATAATACAATAATATTAAACCGAAATCTCTGGCCTGCATTTACCCAAATATCAGTTCATTAAATGTCACGCATATTCAAATTTAAAATGGATCTCTCATGAAATCCCCTCTTCATAGCCCGCTATTATCAAAAGTTAGAGCTGTTTATATCCTTTGGATAATCAGTCATCACTGAACAAGGTTTTCTGTTTTTCCATGTTCGTGTTATAGGTGATTGCCAGAATCATTTGACCTACTTTAATCTGTAGATGTGTTTTCTTGTTCCTGAGATGTTGGAGTTATTTGAAATAGTAGAATAAATAATCACACGGTTTCACAAATGTGTCTTCCCCCCCATTCACCTGACCTCATCTGTGATGTTTTAGCCTGTTGGTGTTTATGTCTTTGTCATGTTACCAAAAAGTAGGACTGTCTCCTCCTTAATGTTTAGTAGGGGTTGTCACAGTTGTTTCAGTGGAAAATGCATTATGTTTTATTGTCATGTTGTGATGCATTGTAGGCTTTTGGCTAAACTGAAGGTACTGTGTCAAAGGTTGGTCATAAATTCCAACCATTTAGAAAAAAATCTTTGTTTTATTTTCATATACCCTAGACCTACCTAAAAAGAGCAGAAAATAGAGCCGACTGTGAGCCTGATTTATTTATGATTTTCTTCCGTTTGTAACAGTGAATACAATAAGAGTCTTTGCAGAACATATCGTCACATGACTCTCTGGACTGATATTCTGTCCAAGGTTTTAAATTCATTCAGGTTGTCAGTGGAGTTCTGAAATTCCTTTATGCCCTGGCGTAAACCTCGTCTGCAGAGCCATTACACAATTTCATGGAGAGTGAATTATAATCCATGTCCATGGTTGCTAAGTCTTACGATAACTGGCTCTCGTACAAGTGACTGGCATAAACATAAACATATATATGCTAAAAGATGCTGATCCTGTAAGTGAGCCAGGGGTTGCAATAATGAATGAGTCATGCCTTCTAATAGATCACTGGAATTATTGCACATAAACCTTATAAGGAGATTGAGCTCTGAAACCTATGCTGTTTGTAGTCAATGACTAAGGAAAAACTCTCTTCAGAAATAAATGTAATACTATTTCTAGGAATGTACCAAAGGATTTGCAGACCAGTGACGATGTCCGGTAATTTTTGTTTTGCTGATGCCAAAAAAAAACCTGGATTGCAAAAATAAAAGCTCTATATGACAATTCTTTTCCAGTTTAAAAACTAGAAAAAATATAATGGTTCAGCACAATATTTCAGCATTACGTAAATACACTGCTCTACCAGACTGTGATAAATGCTTTAATAAATATTGGTTTAAAATATCACTTAAATCTTAACATCTGCCATTTTTGTCATGGATTATTATTCTCTTAACACTGAACTTTACCAGAAATGGTTATAGCCTTTGTTGCTTTTATATGAGGCATTGGCTTGAGCTTATTTAACAGATCTATGTTTTTTTTTCATCCATTCCAAGTACATAAAACAATTTTTGAATATTGCAAAAAGTTTAATTATTGCTCATGGATGAGTCCAGACACTTTCTGCTTTTGTAAGTAAAGTTCACTTTTCAGGGACATTGATTAACCATTATTAATTTTGTATATGGGAGACCTCATAATAATGATGTGCTGAAAAAAGATGATTTGCTTGTGCTGCTTTCTTTTTTCTCTGCACAGTCCAGTCTCAGGGTATAGAGAGGAGGTGGGAAGAGCACTGGAGGGGAGATGGTGCTTTAACAGCTTTTCCCTAAAGACAAATCAGGACTACGCTTCGTTTAACTCATTTAGCTGTTGAGAGGCTGCAGGAATACAACAGCACACTTTATATCTAGGTTATAACTAAGATGTCTTGTACACTGAAGGCTTATAACTGAGTCACATATGTGTATGTACACATGCATAGTGTGTGTGTGTCCTTTAAGTTTACATATGCACATTGTGAAAATGTGTTGTGTAATATGTTGCAGTATACAAAAACTTTATAAGTGTGTCACTCCTTAAGGCATATACTCAGTGTGATTTAGGTCTGTGACGGTATGAACCTCTTTTGGATAGTTCTGGAGTGAATTCAAAGTCTGAACAGAGTTGTACTGATGTGCACGCTCTCTCTTTCTCTTTCTTGCAGGAAACATGCCCTGAACTGTCACAGAATGAAGCCTGCTCTCTTCAGTGTGCTGTGTGAGATCAAAGAGAAGACTGGTAAGATATTCACTCTTTTCAACTCTACTAGATTTTTGTGAGTTTTCTGGAGGTGTCACTCCACTCTGTCTCAAAGTTTTTTTCCCCACAAAACTGATTTCTTTTATTTAAGACTGATCATACAGAAGAGCTGAGGTTCATCGGATGTCCAAGTTTTGTTTTGGCTTAGTGTGGCCTCCTGCAATTTTTTTTGTTTGGTTTTTTTGGGTGTTCCAAAGACTTGATACTATCTTGTAATATTGATCAAAATAATAATAAAATGTATATGTAAGCACCTTTCTCCTGATGGTCAGTTGCCCACCTAAAAAATATCACTCAAACAGCTGTCTCCCTGGTATATAGTCCACAGCAATAATTGTGGGTATACTGTCACCTTTTATTTTTACACTACAAGAAACACTTAAGTAGGCTACTTAAAGAGACAAACAGGTTTAAAGTTTACAGTTTAAACTGCAGCATTCAGCATTGTTAAACAATCTCTTTAATTATACAGTTACAGCTCTGGAAAAAAATTAGACCACTTCTGTTTTTCTTTTTTTCTTTAATCGCCATCTGTGTTTTATTCCATTGTCTGGCAGATCTCATTTCACTTTCTGAGGTACTGATTAGGTGATCTCATATACTCAACAAAAATATAAACGCAACACCTTTGTTTCTGCTCCGATTTTTCATGAGATGGACTTAAAGATCTAA
>JBBIGC010000137.1:2336591-2348072 GCA_037576955.1 Lepidarchus adonis
CTTTGCTGAGATAATCCATCCCACCTCACAGGTGTGCCACATCAAGATGCTGATCTGACATCATGAGTAGAGCACAGGTGCACCTTATACTATCCACAATAAAAGGCCACCCTGGAATGTGAGTGTGTGTATATATATATATATATCGTAAATCTTCTATTAGTGGCCCATCTCTTATTGACACCCGTTTCCAATAAACGCTGGGTTTGAAGGGATGTAATATAGCATCCAATAGCAGCCGGCCTGTAGTAAACGCCGATTTTCAATGACCCACCACATTTTCTGTACACTTATCCTCTTTTTGTACCACCTTGGCTCCGCCCTCTTGAAGTGAATCATACGGTAAGTACATTTTTATGCCAAAAATGCTTTGTCGTCAAATGCTAGAGAGAAGAAGGAAGAGAGAAAGTCTAAACAAAATTTATTTGTGTACATTTTGCCCTTTTGTCTACACATCAATTATAACCCTGCAGTGTGATGTGAGCGATGGTCATTTGATTTAAAATTCAAACTCAAAGAACATTCAGGTGAAGAAGCTGGACTGCATTTTGGGGTGCCTACATTTTGTGGCCGTAAATACCCATCACCATTCCGTCTGTGACGCGAATATCAGCCGGTCGCCAACAAAAGCCGGTCTCTTTTAAACGCTGGGCCGTCCAAATAATTTTTTTAATAAGTGATATTGGACTATTGGAAAGATAATCGGTATATACCATCACTTCCTTCTTGCAGTATTAGCAGTCTGAATGGATAGAGCAGAATGTCTGAATTCCTTTCAGAAGTTAATCTGAATTTAATCTTGATTTTTGTGCATTTCTTTTCTGCAATGTATGGTTTTCTAAAAAAAATTTGTCAGTGGTTTATGGAATAAAAAAACGATGTTCTTTAAACACATAGTTATACATAGTAAACCCAGAGGAACTGATAAAACTGAAGTGGTCTCTTATTTTTTTCCAGAGTCGTATGTGCACATCACATATTCTTCAATACTTGCACACACACAACCAACAGCCAAAATCCCAACCAACATCAGTGCAATGATTGCTTTTGGCATTAGAAGGGGCATTTGGGCCTGGAAATGCTGTTGTGCCATGCATAGCATCAGACTTGACCATTAACTTTCATTCTAATGTGATTTATTGGCTACTACTCTTGTTCTGTGATCCCCCACTGATATTTGATCCAGAGGTTTGGTTCAGTATTGCCGGTATGCCAATACCATCACTTGGATCAGGACATACCTAATGTAAAGTGTATCAAAAAAGCTTGCTGAAAATATTGAGTTGTTCACAGTGCATGAGTCGAGTCCTATGTTCTGCATATATTGATTGTTCATGCCACCCAAGCTTTGTCTATATTCAAATTAAAGATCAGTACTCCATCAGGAAAATCCTTTGCGTTCTCTTTCCAAAGAAAATTTTCAGAAATCATGTTGTGATTAAGGACTAACTTTTACATAATGGAGTAATAGGAAGAATCAACAATCTTTACTAAGTACATTATCATTGGTATTCCTGGGACCCCCAAACATTCCACATTTGTGCTCCATGCGTATGTATGAGAGATGATATGACATATATGTGGACTATCTAGAAACCCTGAGGATCAGTTTGACCATAGCCATAGGATAAGCCATGCATTTTCTGAAAGATTTTCTACTTTTAAAGCATTGACTGTTCATATGTCTGTGAAGGCTTTTGACAGTCAAGCACTTTGTGTCATTTCCTGTTTATTACAACCTCATGTCTTTTCCCAGTTTTACCTCGTAATAGTCAACCTCCGTCATCTATGAAGCATGTCCATGTTGAATTACAGTGTAAAAATGTTGGAACGGGCACCACTTTACAGCAGTCTGTCAATAACCTGGCCTTGCTTCCCCCTAATTGGATGCAAGAAACGGGTCGGCTGGAGGAAAGGGGTGGATGAGGGGGGTTGTCCCTGTTGCCAGGGCAACCTGCTGTCTTATTTACCTAATGTCATTCACTTTGATTTTCACATTTAGCCTGCCAGCTGAGAGTGGGCCTGGGAGAGACACAGCACTGAAAGCGAGGCACAAGATCCTATAGGAGACACTCAGACCATATAGAGGGCAGAAAATCTTTTGTGTAGCATGTATGTTATGACCAAACCAAAGTCTGAATTTGTGGTGGTAAAATCCCAAATATTAAGACATGCAGTAAAATAGTAAGAGTACTGTAGTGTTGTATATTTGTAGTTAAATGTACATATAGTGACATTGTGTATTGATATTTTATACATCTTCCAAGTATTGATATTTTTGGCACCCATTCCCAGGAGTACAACTGTAGTATAGTAGTGTAGTACATAGGCTAAGATACTGTAGAAATATAGTAGCGCTGTCAGAGGAAAAGTTAAAATCAATGATTTTTTAATGAGACCTTTATTTGAAAGTTTAAAAGAATAACTGCTATTAAATTAATGTTTCAGGGTAAGAATCAGCAACATTATCTCACGTCTCTGCAAACACATGCAGGACCATGTCATTGCTGACCATATATAAACAAAATAATACTTTTTTTTGCTTCAGGTGGATGGAAATTAGTGTGGAAATATTAACAAACATCCCTCTGCAACATTCTGAATTACATACAGTATGACAATGCGGGTGCAATATGATTTTCTGATCATTTTGTGATCCTCTTAGTACTTAAACACTTAAAGGGAGAAAGAGAGAAACACAGAATAAAAATAATTTGTACTTATTGTACATAAAAAAAAACATTATGGATTGTAAGTTGGATCTTTTTTGTTTGTTGCATCTTAAAAGATAATGGAAAAATAAATATCATGGCATTTTGTGTATTGAAAATATTTATTGTGATTCACTCTGATGATATGTTTACTTGTAGTGCTGTAGGCATATTCTCAAGTGTGGTAACTAAATGGCTGTTTCCAGTGGCTAAGCTAACACTCCAAATGTGAACACACCAAAGCATTATCAGGCTAGGGTACGGTAGTATAACTGGATTGTGTTGGCCAGAGTATTTCAGTCAATGGTCTGTATCTGTACCAGTATAACTAGTTTATAGGCTGGTCTGTTGTAAGTTCTAAGCTCAGGTACTGTAATATAAATTGTGTATGAATGTATTGTTGGGTATAGGCTGGAGTACTGTAGTATAACTAATGTATATGGGCTTGAATTTATTATATATGCTTTTTATACTGTAGTACATATTGCCTGGTGGTATCTGCACAGACCATCACACCTCCATAGCTCTCTGCAGGAGTCCTCTTGGCTCATCACATCTCTATGCCTGACCAGGCTCTTTCCTGCAACTTTAAGACCCCATACTGCTTTTCGACCCTGCCTCTGGAATGTGAATTAAACAAGGCACTTTCCTTTACTTGCTGCAAGTGCGTTAATTATATCAGTCATAAGCGAGCCTCTCTCTCTTGCTCTCTCTCTCTTTCTGCGTGTCTAATTTGGTCTTTCTCTTTTATGCAGTCACTTTGTCTTTTTGCTCTGTTCCTCTCTCTCTGACTCTTTTCCTCTTTTTGTCAGTTCACCCACTCCTTTTATTCATTCTCTCTCTCTCTGTCTCTGTCTCTCTCTTTCTCTGTCTTCTACTGCCGAACAGCAGGGATGAAAGCAGCCAGAGCTCGGGTCTATGCCCGCTGTTTCGGTCTTGTCCTCTCCTCCTCCCTCTCTCTCTCTCTCTCTCTCTCTCTCTCTGCCGTGCTCCCATTCTTGAAAGAGAAGACTTGCTCTGAACTCCAGGCTTTGATATGATAATGGGTGGAATGGGGTGGGGGTGAAGAGGGATGGGGGAGAGTGGGGGAGGGTCGCTGAATTCCTCTGAGCACTGCAGTTGGGGAAGATTGTTTTTATTGTTAAGGAAATGTTCTGCTCAAATGCAAGTTGCTTTCTTGCTATGGGCCTCCCCTTGTATTTTCTGCTGGTAAACATGACCTTCATATGCATGAAATTAAAGATTAGATCATTAATCTCTTTTAAACAAATTAAGAGATGTGTGTTTTCTTACCATTCTTTTGTCCTTTACATTAGGAGATAGCTTTAAAAAGCTGCCTTGTGGTGAGCGTGTGTGGTGTGTGTGTGTGTGTGTGTGTGTGTGTGTGTGTGTGTGTGTGTGTGTGTGTGTGTGCGTGTGTGCGTGCGTGCGTGCGTGTGTGCGTGAACCATGCTTTGGTTCATTAAGTCATTTTAGATTCCGTTATCTTTCTTCCCAGTGTCATAGTCAGAAATTCATTCTGAGAACTGGTCATCACAGCAACCATGGGCTACTTATTCATTAACTACATTTACTGTTTCTGTTCAACTACTTATTTAAATTATATGTGCAGGGTTGATCTTGCAAGACTAGAGGCAAATGAAAATGGAGAGATCTTCAGCATACTCTTCAACATGCAGATAACGGCAGATGTTTCAAGTCAAGCTCACATCTCATGATGATTGTAAAGAAAAAGATTTGTTAGACTTCATGACATTGTAAACACTGAGAGAATTCCAATGTAAGTCTGTTGTTTAACCAGTCAAAATTCTATGAAGAGCCGTTTTACTCTGTATGTTTGGGGTGTAGCACATTACTATACATATTTGCTTTTTATATTGAGGTTAAAATATCAAGCAATATATCACTTCCATTCTATTTCTTTTTACTAATTTTACAGCCCATGCCCAGAGATGAATATGTAGTTTTTTGTGGCCTACTGGAGAAAGTTTTTTTTTAGATTTTTAGCACTTTAATGCAAATGTTTATTTTTACAGTATGCTTTTCCCCTCATTTGTTTTAGCAGTATTGGAAGACATACATTAATGGCAGTGACTTTTTTGCATATTATATTTTGCTTGAGACAAGCTAATTATTATATGCATCTCACTGGTACCATTTGGTACCAAGACATTAAAAAGCAATTAATCTGACTAATAAGGTAGTTTCACATGACAGATTACTCAGAAACGTTTACAGATGCATTGAGGTTTGTAACTTGAGACATGTATCTTGAGACTTGCAGTATGTATTCTTTCCTTTGGAAAATAGAGTACTTTCATAATTTAATGTAGATATTTTATTTGCTGCATCTTCATGAATAATCTTTGTGTCCATAGATAATTCATAACCCATTCACACCATCACCTGGCATGACCAGAGAAGTGGGTCTGTGGTGTCAAACTGAATACACTTACAGGAATACTCCTGTTACCTTGCTCGTCTATAGTTCATAAGGGTGTGTTGGTTGTGTATGTGGCATGTTCAGCTTCCCTGCTGGTGAATTTTTGCACAAATATTGCAGCAACATCCAAACCTAAGGAACTTAGCGTTTTATTACCTGACAAAGATGCAAGAAGTGTTATATTAGTGTTTGTTTATTTTTCATTTGCTTGTGTTTAATTGCAGTAAAAGGCTTCATTTTTTCTGTGTATATAGAAGAGCCTGTAAAGTTCGAAATGTAAGTCTTATCTCTGTCTGCCAGTCAGATTTAGTCAATCACAAGCCTAATTAAGGCATTTTAATTATTATTCATTCTTGAGAGAGCGTAATTTGAACCATGCCATAAAATTTTATGAGTTGTTCGAAACCACAGTCTTCTATTATATTTTATGAGGCCAAATCTGCAGGCCAATTGAGCAAAGAACTCCGCAGGGCAGAGAGACCCACAGATAGACAGCAGCAAAGGTATGGAGACTAATGGAGGCCGTAGCCAAGCGAGAGAGAGAGATGCACATTAAGAGACATGTATAAATAAAGGACACAGTCTTCTACTACCAGCCTTTCTCCAGCACTGCCTCCATCTTTTGTTACTGATGTAACACCACAGAACAGGGATGAGCTCAGCCCACATGCAAAGAATCAGATCAGACAGTCCTCAGTCTTCATAAGCTCTGCCATGTGGTCCAATTATTGGTACGTCCAAAAGAAAAAATGTTTGTTTTGTTCCTCCCTCCCCCCCACCCCCTTACTCCTTAAAATTGTTATGAACCAGCTCTTCTATCATATGACGGCCATCCAGCTCGGCCTGTGTCTTATCAGCCCTATGCTCGCATTTCTTGTGTGGCACTCTGTCACTCAATCTGTTTTTCTCTCCTCCATTCCCCACTCAAGAGCAGTGAGAACAGTGTGCAAAGGTGGTGGTGGGGGGACGTACAGAAGGAGAGAGGGAGAGGACGATAGAGAGAGATTGATGAGGCTGTAAGACCAGCAGTAATTACTCTGTGTCCATTCCCCATGCTGGATTGGCAGACGGCTAATATCGCCCAGACCCCTGGCCCTGACAGGCAGCCCCCCTTCTCCCCCAACATAGGCACTCTGAAAGGGGGTGGAGGGCGTCGAGCATAACCTCACACCCTCCACTATAGCCCACTGCTGTGTGGGCTTGGATGTCTTTTCTCTCTCATTACAGTATTCCTCAAGGAATTGCGCGTCTGATGTCCTCTTTGAGAAAGAACGGACAAAAAACTGGGATTGCGGTTGTTTGTATTTCTGAGATTTTCTCTATTTTGGCAGCAGGCTTTCACTCCAAGAGGTTTAATTAGTTTCATTAGTTGCTATTTTGCTAGAACCTGAAACAACATGTCGTTGAAATTTTAAGATATTAGGTTTGTCTAGCAAAAAATCCAGCTTTCTTGTGTGCATGTTCTAATGCCAGACTACATATTGTAGTTTTATGTTTGTATAGTGGTGGGTGGTATTGATATATTTACCTTTAGCTATACCTTTTGAATTTTAAATTACTCTTTGTACTTTTTATATTTCTGAGTAAAAATTGGCCAAATCATCAGTACTAAAAGGATATTAAAAAAAATTAAGAAATTTCCTTAGGGACAATAAAGTTTTTCTGGTTCAGATTTTTCTGATTCTGATAAAAAGAACACAATTAAATAAATGATACAGAACTATTAATATACATGGCCAATTATTTGTTAAGGAAAATGACCCAATATTACATGTCTGTTAGTGGCAGTGGAGGTGTGAATGGGCACCCTGTTTTAGTTATAAAAACAAGAGACCCATCAAAGTCTGATCTTCACCACACATTTGTAGAAGTGTATGATTGTGTTGAATTAGATTTCTGGGGACTTCAGAAGAGTTGCTCATCATGCTGGGAAAAGTTACAGAACCTCCTCTAAGAGTTTAGACTCCATAGTCAGTCAGATTGTGTACAAATGGAAACCATCAATGCCCTCTGCAGGAGTGGTCAACCAAAAAGACCTCTCAGTTAGCAAGGCGTTTAATAGTCTGCAAGGTCACAGAGGAACTCAGGGTAACTTCTAAGCAACTGAAGGTCATTCTAGTATTAGCTAATGCTAATGTTAATAAGAACACCACAGCTATCCAAAAAGAAGATCACTGCCCATCCACCATTTGACAAAGTTCATATGGCCAGCAAGAAGTCTATTGACAAATGTTTTGTGGACAGAAAAAGTAAAATCTTCTGGTTATGCTTGGAGAAGAGAAAGCACTGCATTCTAGCTTGAAACCTCATTGCATTTGTGAAAAATAGTAATGGCAGTATTAAGTTTCAGAACCTTTTTCTTATATATGTGCCAGGACAGCTTACCATCTTTGATGGAACAAAGAATCCTGAATTATAACCATAAAATCTAAACAATAATGTCAGGGCATCTGTCAAAGAACTGACAATCACAAGTTGTTCTGCCAAAAAAATGGTTTCAGAATTTTTTTTTTTTTAAATGACCAATCACCTGACCTTAACTCAACAGTCATTTTGTGGAAGGACCTGAAGTGAGCATTTTATTTGAGGAGAAACACTAACCTCTCAGAGTTGAAGTTGTTCTGTATGGAGGAACGGGCTAAAATTCCAAGCTGATGGTCAGAACTTACTTTTGCACACATGGTTTACACCAGATACTAAAAGCAAATGTTAACTTACTTTTGACATTCACATATATGTAATATTACTCAATAAATAAATAAAGCAAATATACAGCAACAGAAAAGTCTGAAGGGTTCTGAAAATTTTAATCACACTTGTATTTAATTGTTACAGTGATATTCCGGGACACATTAATGAAGTTCCTGACTATTATATGCTGTGTATTATAGGTGACTCTCTATGTAACACATAGTGTGAACACATTCTAGATTGTGAATTTTGTGATAATTTTTTTTTTTTTTAAGATTTTTGCAGAGTGACTCAACCCTTGCCCAGTTATTAGCAGTAAAAAAAATCCTAATGCTGTCCCAGGTTTTGAGCATAAAAAGCAAATCTGATGTGGCTTATTTTTATTAGATTGTTTTTTGTTTTCTTCTCGTAAAATTACACCAATTGGGACCTTACTTAATATTGTAACCAAAAAAAGGTTATTTACAACAACAAAAAATTAAATGGATTATAAATTGTTCTTGTAAATTTCTCTTTACAACCTGGTCCTGGATTCAGTGAGTGAGATGCTTAAAATAGAATTAAAATAAACTACCTGAAAACTAAATGAGTATCATCCTGTGGCAGTATCATGATATACCAGCGCAGGTTATATTTTGTCTGTGTGTGTTACTGAACAAATTTTACGTTATTGAATTAATTTACATTTGGTTTTTGTATAAGCCTATTTAATTGCTGATTGGAAATTGTTTTCGTACTAATCTCTGGACTATGACTTCCTGATTTGATGTCTTTATTTTCCACATCAGTAGTCTTTGGGGAGTGGGTTGGTTCACACATTTCAATCATACATTTAATTATTTAATTTAATTAACTGATGTCCCACAAGGGTAAATTACAGCAATAACACAACACAAGCTCGACAAAAGTTAGTTAATAACCCAGATTGAATTTTACCTCCAATGTACTAGCCTTAGTCTTTCCATCTATTTCTCCCAGTCTGGGAGCAGATTTTGGTAAAAGCCAACTTTTTTTTTAATTAAAGATATGTAAATGTGTTCTCAGCTGTATTTAGCTGAAGTGGTTGTGGCGGGGCACTGGTGTGTCAGAGCCCAGCTTCTAATCCAGACTAATTAAAGATTAATTACAACTGATAGGAGCCTTCCACCCCTCTGTCAAGCTCTCCACCTAATTTGCTGGTTTGTCTCCCTTAACCCTAGTGAGCAGGGGAGGAGGTCTTTTAGGGTTATGATTATGGCTAGAGTCTTCAGGGTCATTGAGGGCCTCTCGCTCCCTGTAAGCCATGCGAGCTCCCCTCCATGCTGGGGACTTTGCTTCGATGACACTTGGATTGAGGTCTTAGCCGTTTGTTAATCTAGGGTAATCTGTTTGTCTCACGCAAAGGTGTCAATACAAACGCTCCTTCAAGCCGGGTCACACTGCCATGTGTGGGTGTTGTATTAGCAGGCGTTAAATGAGGAATTATATTGTGAACTGCTGGTCTTGTGTGCTTTGTGGAAGTGAAGTCCCTCCCCTCTCACAAGTACATACACACAGGTAACCTCCCATGGCTGTAGAAGAGTTTTACTGCAGCCCCGTGGCGCTGTTTGACACCCTCACTCGCACAGTGCACACACAAACACACTGCATGAGTTTCTGGGTTTTTCATTCTGGTGCCCACCTCTCCCTGGCCCTGTTCGGCTCTGTCACCGCGCTCGTTCGCTCGTTATAAATGGGGGCTGCTCCTCTGATCTATTGCTTAATTGCCACCTAATTTGCATAACAGTGCAAATTAACGACCTCTCAAATGAGCGTTCATTTTTCACAAGGTCTTTAGGAGCTCCTTAAGAGGCGGTGCTAATTAGCACAGGAGGCAGCTGTGCTGATGAGCCAGAGAGCAGGGGAGAGACAGCGTGTACACGACCGAGAGCAGGAGAGGGGCGTGTTCACAAGAGTGACGCACTGCCAGGGCAACAGCCATATTCTTTGCCTTCTTCTTGGCCGCAGACGTGGATCTGGCATAAGAGGTCATTTCTATCTGACGATTTGTTTGACTTCACATAATGCAAGGCAGCTTTGACTTACAGTTTATTGTCAATACAACCATATACACATTACACAGTGTATTGAAATGCTGCTTCACACAACACCCCGTTCCCCATGGTGCATTTACAAAGAATGTAAAATAAGATATAAAAATTGTGTATGTAAAATATATAACATATAGAAATGATAATTAAATACAAATCTAAAGTTACCCTAAATAATAAATACTTATAAACCTATTTTAAAAATACCTGTAAATCTATGAAGAAATCTAAAAATCTGAAAAATGCGTGTGTGTGTGTGTGTGTGTGTGTGTGTGTGTGTGTGTATATGCTGTAAATCCTGTAAATTGTAGGTAGGGCCTCTGTGGATATGACTAGTTCAGGGTTTTAGAAGTCCAGGTCTGGAGAGCTGGTGTCCAGCACAGTTTGGTGATTACTTTATCAGGAACACCTACATGTTAATTGCCAGGTTTAGTGAGTGTATTTGAGCGGGGGAACTGTGCTGCCCTTCAGGACAGCAGTTCAACACCTCTGGACTAGTTTACCCAGCTTCAAATAATCAAACAATCAAATAGAGATCTGGAAAATTCTGAGGCCAGATCAACACATTGAACTCATGATTGTCAAACCATTCCTGAACAACGTGCGCTGTGTGGCAGGACTCACTATTCTGCTAATAGAGTCCACTGCCATTAGGGAATAGTAGGTTTATTAAGGATTGTACTTTGTTTACAGCAATGCTTAAATAGGTGGTTTGTGCCGTAGTTGCATCGCTATGCCTTGGGTGCCCATGACCCTGTGGCAAGTACACTGGTTGTCCTTCCTTGGGAAGTACTAATGGCTGCATACCAAGAACACCCCACAAGACAGTTTTGGAGATGCTTTGAACCAGTTGCCAAGGCATCACGAACTGACTGCATGCCTAATATATTTCCCCCCTTAACAGGAGCCATTGCAAAAACAAAATCAATGTTGTTCATTTCACATGTCAGTTTTAACCTTATGGCTGATTGGTGTGCGGTCTGGTTGCATCAGCACTCAGTTTAACACGAGACACAATATCAGCTGCTTTTAAACCACGTTAGGAATAACACATTTTAAACTATGTCAGTATTATTCAATTGGTCAGTTAAGTTAGCATGTAGAAGGGCCTGGTTGCCATAGCAACAGCCATATTCTCCGTCTTGTTCTTGTTGAAGAAATTTGCAGCAGCGTTGTTTAGTGTGAAGATAGTGTTTGATTGGGGTCTGTGGATCACGGCCAGACTCCTAACAGCGTCCAAAATGTATTTGGCTGGGGTTGTATAGCCTCAATTCATGTCTGTTTTTTTATGCAGAGCGACCAGGGAGGTGTATTGTCCCAATGTTTAGGAGTTTAAGAACTGCTAGTTGAGTTGAGTTAACCAAAGACTGATTCATGGAGTACTGGGCCGAAGCTGTGTTTGCTCAAGGTGTAAGCACTTCTGTTCGCACCCTAATCAGATCCTATGTTGACACTGACCACTGACCACTCCTTCAACCAGGAAGCAGGAGGATGAGTGTGTGTGTGTGTGTGTGTGTGTGTGTGTGTGTGTGTGTGTGTGTGTGTGTGTGTGTGTGTGTGTGTGTGT
>JBBIGC010000137.1:2349642-2364693 GCA_037576955.1 Lepidarchus adonis
TCTCTCTCTCTCTCTCTCTCTCCCCTCCCCCCCTCCCCTGCTCCCTCACGCTCTCCCAGTGAAAGGCTGAGAATACCCAAGGGAGCTGATGCAATTAAAATGCTAATCCTGTCTGTCTACAGAGAGAGGGAGGGAGGGAGGGCTGACAGCATGAGGGATTGCGGCTCACATGGAGAACTCGACTGAAATGGAGAACAGAGGGAAAGACGGGGAGGGGGCTGGGGGCGCAGAGAGAGCGAGCAAGCGAGCAAGAGAGAAAGGGGGTGTTTGGCGGGAGAGAGGCCAGAGTGAAAAGGGGGACGCAAGTGAGAGAGAGTGAGAGCGTTAAGCGGTACAGAAGAAAAAGACAGGCAAGGACTGAGCAGGAGCTGAGAGCAGAGCTGTGATGGACTGTGTCTCCAGTAATGCACTGAAAATGGCACCATTAATATACTGCTTGCAGCAGTGAACACAATGCCTTCGTCTGCACTTAACACATCACCTGTAGTGTACCTGAATAGCATCGCTCCATCGTCTGGGCCAAAATGAGAGGGATTATGTATGCAGTCAAACCCAGCTGCTTTCTCTGAATATTTCATAGGATGACTTGCCAGCTCTGTATGCCAACCCCACACATTTTTACCAAGCCTGTGAGTATAGGAGAGATTATTGTTTTATTTATTTACATATTTATTTATTTTTTGTATGCAATTCATATAGGGATTTAGCTATTGAACATCCCCCGGTATTTGGAAATTTGGAGACATGTAAGAGGTATGATTGGATGGGATTTTATTTGTGTAATACATGGAAGGTTCATGAATTTAATGGAAGGGTATTAGCGCAACTTGGACAGATGTAGCACATTAAAATGTGCATTATCTCATTAGCATGGGGGTGTGTTTATATTAATGAAGTGTGCTAATTGAAAGATTTACAGGCTGGCTTTATTAATCCTCTTAAAGAACACAAACATTCACACACCGTGAACTCACAGGCTGTGCCTCACGCGGAAGGGAAACCTACTGAGAGAGATACATATTCCACCATTTGTCTTTTGCCATTTGCCATTTAATTAGTGGCTAATTGTGGGTTTCAGAATCATTTTTGCACCATACGGTGTTCTGAATCTGAATGACTAAAAGGACTTCAAACAAGGGGTCCATAACCCCTGGCTCTGAATGGTCCTAGGTACTTGTGTGATTATTAGCAATTAAAACTTAATTGCTATAATTAGGGTAAACACAGGGCAATGAGCTTTAGGGCAGCAGCTGGAGTGTTTACTATGTGTTATTGGGGTGGGGGTTGGATTGGGTGGTGGGGTGGGGTGGTATTAGGACACTTGACTAAATTCTTAAGCTGGTAAAATCGTACCTTTGCCCTGATCAGGTCAAACCCTTGGGTTCTTCGGCTTGGGCAACTCAGGAAATTGTCAGTCTTGGTTTGGGTGGTCAAACCAGTGTTTGTGGACTGAACCATATGTTTAAGGTGTTTTACATTGTTCGTTGTAAGTTGGTAAAAATCACTTTGTCTTTGTCTTCTCTGAAATGTGCACAGACACTTAATCTGATTTAATGTACCCTCTGAAAAAACTTTTCTTTCTTTTTTTTTTTAATGGACATGGGGGGAGCATTACTAGCGCAGGAGAGGGAAAAAGGTAAAGAGAAAAAGAGGGAGAGAGAGAGAAAGGGATGGGCGAAACAGGGTCATTAGTTCAGTCGGCTGGGTACGCTGCATTCCTGAACCGTGAGAGGGGGAGCAACAGAGAGAAGGAATGTGGTGGAGGGGGGTTGAATGGAGGGACTGAGAAGAGGCAAGAGGGAACAAGAATGAAATGAGTGCTAGCCAGAGGGAGAAAAGTTTAGAACTCAAAAGAGCAGAGGCAGGGGTAAGAAAGAGATCGAAAACAATTGTTGAATTGTTTATTGCTGTTACAGTTGTGGATCAGATCAATATTAGCAGAGCACCTTGGTAGAGTCTCATTGTAATGAAAACTATATTGTTGTTGTCATAAGTCTGTAAAATAAATTCACAAGAAAAGGAAACTTTTACTTAACTTTAATGTTTGTTTAATTTTCAAGTCATTTGTATTTTCTTTTGTTTCTGACCATGTTCACACAATACAAAGAGCACCTGGTGTTTTTCAGACCAATAGAAATAAATGTTTTTACAGCTGCAAACTCTTACTGTACTAAGAAATAACTAAGGTTCTTTGAATTTAAATATTTTTCTTTATTTTTTGTCTCATTTGAACCGAACTGTACAAGCAACCTCACAGCTTGCCGTTCAGTGTTCATTCTGGCTTTCTGTAGAGACTTGTACAGGAAAGGACAAAGAGTGGCCTTCCTTTCCTTACCCTCCTATGACACACACATTCTTTTTTCTTTCACGTGTTATGCTCTTTGGTGGCTCTTCAGCCTCCAATGTACATAAATATAAAGGGGGTGCCTGTAAGTTGTATGAGAGATGTGCCGGAGCTAGTGGGGCGACAGAGGTCGTGGGTTAATACACTGCTGGACTGCTGGGCCTGAAAGCTGTACTTATGGCTGCTGACGCTGCTAGTGACAGCACATGCTCTCCTATTACTGGAGCCATGCCTCATACTAGTCTTACACTGGTCCTGTCCCAGAGAGGGAACATGCTGCCCTCTGCTGGTCAAAATAAAGAACAGTTCTCTTAAAGTAGCCAGCTGTTTTTCACAACTGGATCATTAATTAGTGTTGGCATCTATGGGTTCTGTTTCATTGCATCATAAAACAATGTTTATAGTGGCAAAGAATAGTTGGATTATTAAGTTAATGAAACAATAGTCAATAAGCCAGAACTATTCACTAGTTGTAGCCCTGGCCACCACTTTTATGCTGTGGATTTTAAAATGCCTCATTATTATTTCTTACGAAAGCCCATATTTTCTTGTTTCAGTGTTAAGTATCAGAGGGGTACAGGAAGAGGACCCCCCGGATCCTCAGATCATGCGTCTGGACAACATGCTGCTAGCTGAGGGTGTTTCAGGGCCAGAGAAAGGTGGTGGATCAGCTGCAGCTGCAGCAGCCGCCGCAGCAGCTGGGGGTTCGCCCAACGATGGCAGCATCGAGCACTCTGACTACAGAGCCAAACTCGCACAGATCCGTCAGATCTACCACTCAGAGCTGGAGAAATATGAACAGGTACTAGACGCCTTCTGTGAGATATTTGTGATTTGACTATGATCTTACTACAATACTGTATATTTGTTTGCGCATAGTTGTGTTTGGATTCAAAATATAAGTATTAGTTTTTTTGCGGGCGCTCAGTATATTCTTAGATACTGAAACTGCAGTTGTCTAATAGAATGTTCTTCCATATGATCTCAGAATACAAACAAATGCCTCAACAATTCACAGAAATGTGCTTTTATATAAGCTTTCTGCACTATCAGCACTCCTGAAAATCTCCTGTTTTTCATCTGAACGATACAGATGGCAGTTGGAGAAAAGTCACATTTAAATATTTAGTGATATTTTTTCTTCCATGTCAATATGTATTAGTAGAATTACAGTGATATGGTGCAATATCTTGAACATAGCCCTACTGTTGGTAGTGACTGTCTTACCCTGTGTGGTGTCCCAGGCCTGCAGTGAATTCACCAACCATGTCATGAACCTGCTGCGAGAGCAGTCACGCACGCGGCCCATCTCTCCTAAAGAGATCGAGCGCATGGTGGCCATCATTCACCGCAAGTTCAGCTCTATTCAGATGCAGCTCAAACAGAGCACATGTGAGGCAGTCATGATCCTCCGCTCTCGCTTCCTTGACGCCAGGTGTGTATGTTTGCAGTCTATGTTTTTTTTTATCTCTCCAGCTTTTATATATGTTACTTGGGTTTGCTTTTTGTTTTCTGATGGTAATGTTAAGTGAGGGCATGAACTATAACAAATTGGATTAACAGAAAAATTCGACTGAAGTGTCAATTTTCATTGTAAAATGATTAGTAGCAGCAAGTATTGTTTTTTCTGTTTATATTTTCAAGAACACTCGCATTCATTTTTATTAGGAGTAATATTAGGGACTGAGTGTTAAGAAAGTTTAAGTCCAGATTTCTTAGTGTTATTTGTTTGTCCTGCAGACGCAAGAGACGTAACTTTAATAAGCAAGCAACAGAAGTCCTGAATGAGTACTTTTACTCTCACCTGTCCAACCCATACCCAAGTGAGGAAGCCAAGGAGGAGCTGGCCAAAAAGTGTGGGATCACTGTCTCTCAGGTGAGTTGGCTTGATTAGTCCATTTCTGTGAACTCATGCCACAGAGAAAATATAACAACTTTGTCCTTTTAAGAAGTGTTTTCCTTAATGGTGTCCCACTACTAATACTTTCAGTAGTCACGGTGCTGTTGTATAAATAAGGCCATTTGCTTCTGTTCACCTGCTAGAATTTGATTATGACATTTTGATTGAATTCTGTGCCATTTCAGGTCTCTAACTGGTTCGGCAACAAGAGAATTCGATACAAGAAGAACATTGGTAAGTTCCAAGAGGAAGCGAATCTGTACGCAGTTAAAACAGCGGTGGATGCTGCAAATGTGTCTGCACAGGCTAGCCAGGCAAACTCCCCAGCGACACCCAACTCAGGTAATGTCTGCAACATCTGCATATTGTTCTATAGTATTCAAACACACACGCTCCAACTCCCTAGAAACAGACATAGAACTATACATGCCAGCACAGTTAGCTCAGTGACTTTACTGGCCTTGCAGGAACACCACATTATCTGTCTCTCTCTCTCTGTCTCATACAAACACAAACATACCCACACAACTATAGCAAATGGCTTTGCTTTTCAAGGTTCCTTGTGTCTCTGTTTGTCTTTCACTAGTCCTGAGTCTTCTTGTTTTTGCTTTCTGTTCATGGCCAATTGTGCAGTGCTCTGTCTACTTATGTGTGTCTCTAAGCTTTATGGCCTGCGTTCAGACAGATTTGTCGCTCCATTACTTAATCTTATTTAAGTAACATAAAATCAAGTAAGATGTTTTGGTTAGCTCTTTCACTCTCTCTTGTTCCTGAAGTGTGACTCCATGAAAAGAGGTAATTTAGATAAGAAATGTTTACACTGCAGGACATATTGATTGGCAAAATTGTATGTATGTATATATATATATATATATATATTTCTATATTTATTTTAGCAGGTGGTTTTCTTTCACTGTGGTATGTTTTTTTTCTAAATTCAGAATGTCTGTTCAGTCATGCTATTAGCTTTTGTCTTTGTCACTTTGAGCCATCTTCACTTTATATTCACTTGTCCATTAACTTTAAGCTCATATTAAATACCCCTTCACTTCCACTGCAATTCATACATGTATACTTCTAGTATAAATAACCTCTATTTGCTCAGGAGGCAGAGGGTAAAAGGTAGGTGATTTCATGTTATTTTACAATATATATAGTCATGACTTGCCTGGTTTGTCATTGGTGCCTTACATCTACTGTATACTTTAAGAATTAACGTTGTGGGAAGCAACAAGTTAAGACAAGTAGAGGCAAGAGTAAAGCAAGTAAGAGACAAGATAAGTGGACATGGGTGGAAAAAGACAGGTAATGCTAGACTGCAATGATTACACCATGGCTTCCTGACGACAGTTTGTTCCTGTGTATTTCGTCTGTTACGTTTTTTAAAATGCTGGAGCAGTATGTCACTGTAGCCTTGGAATGTGTCCTGACCCGATATTCACGCTCCAAGCTTGGGTTAGATAGTATTTCCGTACAGTCATGTCTTTAAACTCTTTTAAACCTGACCCTGGCAAAACTGCGTGTATTGCCTCCAGGGTCTTCAGGGTCCTATGGTCTGTCTCGCACAGGAGACGGTTATCTTGGCTTGCGTTCGCTCAACGGGGAGGGTCTCAACATCGCCCCCTCTCTGCAGCAGCAGGTAGGCACTGAGGACACTCCCATTGGCCTTCCTCAATGCCCCTCCTCTCCCAGTTCGTCTTTACTTTAGCCGCTCAGTGGTTCCCAAGCCCTACTCCTAGAGTAACCATTCTTTCATATTTTGATGTTTTCCCTGCTCTAACATGCCCACTTAAACTTTATACATAAGCTGTTACACACAGCAACAGAAACTGAATTCTGTAACTGAGTAATTGAGTTTGGATACTTGATCTAGTTTTAGCCCCTCTGCTGAGCTTAATGAGTTGCTAAAGATAAAGTTGAATCACTTGTGATAGAGCAGGTAAAACACCAGAAGGTGTAAGGTTGTGGTACTGCTTTATTTGTACTCCCAGTTGTCCTGAGTCTTTCCCCTCTGTGGTGGACACATACATTTTCCAGTCGACTCCAGTAGTAGCTCCTGATCCTGAGTAACCCAGCACAGTGCATCTCAATCCTCAGTCCTCCTCATGTAGAGCCGCACCCACAGGCCCTTTTACCATCTCCCACCACAGTCATCCAATTACTTTCTTTGTTGTACCCCATGTTCTCACCTTGCCCTTCACCAACGTTCTATGGGCCTTGTAATCGACTACATTGTTCCATAAAAATCTTGTTTCACTTTTTATTGTTCTGCCAGTCTGTGATTAAGGAGAGATGGAACTGAATGTGGATAGGGGTCATCGTGTTCATACTTGGTCACTGTGGCTCTGGGTCATTTAGGTGTAAGAACAAGGAATCAGCTAAGGTTTGAGAAGAAGGAGATTGCTGCAGTTATCTGGCATTGAGATTTGTCCTGGAATGTTTGTTGATATATATTTTTTTATTGAACAAAATCTATGCTTCATTTCCTTGAGAATAAATCTTTTCTCAAAATTATTGATGTTCAGAATTAATGTCGAAGGTAGAGGCTTAAACATGAAGTACATGATGGCTTATAATGAGGCTGCTTTTTCAGATTAACTTTGACAACATAGTCAAACTGTAATTAAAAAACATGATGGCATTCAAGTGCCACTGTGTGTGTGTGTGGATGATTGTGTGTGGCTAAAATGATGATTGTGTATTTGCCTCTGTGTGTTGAACAGGTGGATACCCTGCACCGTGCTACACACCTGACGGGCGGCTATGAAGAGCTGTCAGGAAGTGCCCTTTACACCCCACACCACCTAGATGTAAGTAATGTTGCTTACACACACACACACACACACACACACTTTTTGTACATAAGCTTTAAATATTAATCTGCACTTAAGACTTACCTACGTTGTTAATTATCATTACAGCTTATCGGCCTTGCAATATTGATATATTGTACGATATAGTAATTGTAATATCCGTGTTAACTGTACATTTCTTTTTTTTCCCCTTTCTCTTGCAGGCCAACAGCAGCTGGCAGGACAACCCTAACCCTTCCTCTATCACCCCTCCACCTGGACATCCCAGCAGCGTCCACTCAGACACCTCCACTTGAGACATGGAGCTTCCACCACCTCCACCATAGATCTACACAAACACAGTCTGAACTCTTCCACCACTGCAGCCCTGCTTCTTCCTTGATGTTTGCTTTTCCACTTTGTAGGTCAGCTGTGGGCCTTGATTGGTCGCAAACAACACAAACAGGTTTACTGACCCTCTCATTCAGCCAGTGAAGGACACACAGGAGCTCCTCCCTCCCTGCTGAAACCAAAGTGCTGTCAGCAGTCGCATTTCTTTCTGTTTGTCAAGAAAAACCTCAGACAACTCGAACACAGAAATCGTGCAAAATCTCTTCAGTCTCTGTTTCAGCTTGTTTTCCCCCTTATTGTGTATTATATTGTTGCCTGAATAAATAAGGTAACTACTTTTGATATTAGAAAAGTCATATACATTTGCACTCAGCCACACTGCAAATGTTGCATTCCACGGTTGAAAAAAAAAAAATCAACTAAGCACAAATATTCATAAGCTTTTAAAAGAGTGAGAGTGGAAGTACAGAAGGTGTGAAGCTACAGTGGGTGAGGAGCCCTGTTTAACTTCCAGAGAAATGGAGGGAAATGATGGGCAAGTCCAAACAGGAGCAGAGGGCAAGAGAAATTTGAACCATGCAGCTAGGGGCTACATTTGCTCCAGTCCGCTGTGTCTTTTAAAAGAAGTAGAGGTTTTGTTTTGTTTTATTTTTTTTTTAGTGTAGTTATTTTGTAATACATTTCCCCACAAATAATGCACCAGCCACCAAATAAAAGTACACTTTAGACTTCATTAGTCTTTTTTTGATGGACATCACATGGACAGTGGTTTAGTGCCCAGGAGTTGCTAGTGGTTTTTGTTTGTTTTTTTGTAATAAAATTTAAAAAAAAACTGTCTTCCATGCATGTAGGCTTCAAAGCTGTTTTAGATATTCCAGTTGCATAGATTGTCAGTTGGAGTTTGTTTTTCCCCTCATTGATATTTTTACATGAAGAAACGCTACAGAAAGGAGAGGATATAATGACAGACCAAAAACAAATAAATAAATAACCTTACCATACATCATGTACCTGTACTGCCCCTCCAGGACACTGCGACCATGGAGCTTTTTTGTAGTACTGTGTGCTTTCCTACACCGTTGCATCAGAACCCAGAAGCAACGATCCACTGAAAAAGATCCAGTGCTAGCAGACTGCAGTCTTTACCTGTACTCTTCCAAACCAAAAATGTTAAATACTAGATGCTTATGAGAGTGACTCATAAACGTAGATGTAAATTGTGCTTGTTACAGTTTGGGAGGAAGCGGATATTGTAGGGAATTGATTTGATTTCGTGGTTCTTTATGTGTTGTCTGATGGCCTCCCGTGGTACGTGTGCGCGGACGAGTGTGCACGGGATGTGTGGGATTTTTTTCCTTTGTCTTGTCAGTCACATTTTATAACTGATTGTATTGTGCGTGCAGTTGAAAGCACTCATTCCGTAATAATAGCATGCCATAAAAGCACATGCCGTCCCTTCTGTTGATTACCATTTATACATCCTAACAATTATTTTCCAGAAATTTATGCTCATAACAGATTTTGTTAAAATACAGTTAACATGGCCAAGCAACAAGGGCTTTTCTCCTTTGAAGTTTAACCAAAAACTAGCATCAGACATGTTCTGAATTTAAAATAGAGGGACCGCAGCCAACATTGAGGAATAACAAACCAATCTCTAATATCGTTTTCTGAAACAGGAGATATGGTATGCTGGGTCGGTTTGTTTTTAATTATGAGTCTATCCCGCTTTTTCTTTTTAAATACAGTCGAACCGGGGTAGTACCATGGTGTTTTTGATACATGAATGGAAATTGTTACACAAAGGACTTACTGCTGAAACATAAATGGGGTTTTGTTTGTACGTATGAAAGAACAAACTAAGGACCTTTTCAAGGAATTACCCAGATCATAGTGTCATGTATAGTCATGTTAGTAATATTTCATATGGCTGTCTTATAACTAATGCTATTACTACACCAAATTTTTTTTTCTTTCTTTCTTTCTTCCTCCTTTTTGTACCGGTCATCTATGGATGTCATTGTACAGATTGTGGAATGTTTCAGTGTATTTCTCTTTTTATATACTTACACGTTTCTTTTTTAAATGCCTGGTTTGTTTTGCCTTTACTCTGCTGAGTTAGAGTCATATTTGTAATGTTCATTTTAAGTTTTGTTTGACTTTGAATCGGGGTCTTGACTTGTTACTTGGTTTTGTTGCGTCTTTTTGTTCAGAGCTGATGTTTGTGCATGGTGCAGTGAGAATTTCCTTGTGCCCACACATACTGGTTTAGAAAAGCATGAGTGTGCAAACACGATTGGGGATAGTAAAATACTTTTTGGATATTGAGCAAATTATTCACCGTTAAATTAATCAAGGCTATTTTAGACGTTTTCCGAAACAATCGAGATGTTTCAGAAATGACAAAACATGGACGATTTGGAGCTGCTGAAGACTGGTGTGGAGAACCTCTTGTCTAGAACAGTGGTCAGCTTCTGCACCAGATCTTTACTAAGTTCCTCTGACACCCTTGATTAGCTGCCTTTACTTCCCCAGTGAACCTAATGCTCAGCACGTTAATGAGCAGTGAGGTTAGGATGTTTGTGGTTGCACATTTATGCAAGTCAGAAACCCCCCGATTTTCTCCCTCAGCACTTTAGGCCAGATATTAATGTTTGTAGAATACACAAACTCTTTTAGTCTGTTTCCAAAGCTTTAGAGACAGCAGCATGTGCCTGAAATCCAGACCTTTGCTTTCGCCACTGTATTACATAAGCAGTTTTGTCACAGGAAGCAGCATGCTTCACCATCACACATCTGATAACTGACCGGTCGCATAACCTTAATGTACAGAATGTGAAGTGTGTGCGTGCAAAACATTTAAGGTTGATAAGCATGTCTAAAAACGCTGACCCAGGGTCAGACTTCCTACCCCGTTTGTATTGCTGTCAATCACAAAATGTGATCATAGATTAACAGCCCTGCAAACCAGCAAAACTACTTCAGGAGCCAAGAGTAATTCTACTGCACCACACAACAAACGGCTGATGATTTTGAGATATTTTTTTTTCTTATGTTCTTAAAACTGTAGTATATCCTCCTTCCTCCCACCTAATCCCGTCTGTATTCACCACTCCCCCTTTCTCTACCTCTCCTATTCTCTCCATTTCTCTTGTATATAAACCTTGCCATTTTCAGACTTGCTAGTCTGTTATGAACTCCTTTTATACCTCAAATTTAGAACTGTTCTAGTAAGAGAAAAAACAAAATATGAGAATTGTAGTGTTCCTTATTAGAAAAAAGAAAACTAATAAAATAATCTAGTGTGCTTTTAATTTTTGTGCATGGTTTATTATTCTCAGGAGAGTAATTCTCATGTACGTAACAGAAACATCTCTGTACGTTTTGCGTAAATCGTAATTTCTCACACGCTTTCAAATGCGTCATCCCTATATGCATCTCGCTTATCATTACTCATCTCTCTCTCAAACCTAAAGAGCCAGTTTCTAATCAGATAAAGCCACACTGGTTGTATGGCATAGCATCAAACCACAACATGGAAAGCAAGGATCTTTATATCTGTATTTAGACTTGCCATACACAGAAAACATTTTAACCAGCTCTCTGTATGTTCATTAATGGACAAACAGCAAAATGATCAGAGTTTCAGATTTCTTTAAATGTGAATTTAGTTGTTGCTATGACAAAAAACTTCAAAATGACTGGAGTAATTTTCAGGGCAGCTCAGGCCCTGTACACTTTGCATTGCAAATACACTTTGCATTGCAGGTTCTACAGTCTGCATTAGGCAGTTTGTGGTGAAAAGTGTCTTTAACAGCACATTGAATGCTGATTTTCACTGTTTTCAGTCAGTGTATCATCGTGTTGAGTCTGTGAAACAAGTGGCAAGAAGAAAATTACGCTCACACACACAAATGTGTCACAAAAATGTGTTGGAATAGTCTTTTTTGCCATTCAGACTGCATTTGACTAACAGAACAAAATCTTTAGTCCTTCAACCCTTTATGCTGAGATGAGGGGTCCTGACAAAGTGTTGTTGCGCTCTGAGCACTCGTGTTGCAGCAGACTCTTGCTTTTCAGAGAATCGCACTGAACAGTGGAGGGGTCACCCTCCTGAACTTTACCTCGTCTGCAGAAGTAGCACAGGATGTACTTGAATGTGTCCCTCATGTCCTTGTACCGACACGAGTAGATAATAGGGTTCACCAGGGAGTTGCACTCGGCTAAAACCAGGCAGTATTTCTCAAATTTCAGAACGTTGCAATGAGCACAGTTGAGCCCATCCAGCAAAAGAATGACCAATCCTGGAGTCCAACAGATCACAAAGGTACCTGAGGACAAACAAAGAGCGTTTAAACAAAGCAGATGAGGTCGGTTGTCGTAAATCTTGTGGGTTTGTGTGTCAGGCACCACATCCTGTTTTCAATATAACACAGCTACAGTGAACTGCAACTCAAAGATTTCCTGACTTGGTTTCATTACAAACTGCCTTTTGTTTCCATGAACATCTGTTTTCTAGGCAATGTCACTAGGCAATTATCATTCCAAAGGGGAACCAAACAAGAAAACAAGCTGCATACCAGCTAATAGGACACAATGTTACATTCCCTTGGCCATTAACATGCCTGTTTACTAACTCTAAAGCCCCCACCTCTACACCAACACACTCCCAAGGTTTCTGCCCGATTTTCTAATCTGGGTTTCAATTCCAACTTCCCCTAAAGCAGCTTGTGATGATCTAAATGGTATAAAGTGCTACATACCCTCTCTGAACTTTACATTTATGGCATTTGGCAGTACTCTTATTGACAGGGTTTTATCAAGATATCTACCAACATACCCAAGCGTACCCTTCAGTATTTCTCAACATTCATTTCAGAAAGTGCAATCCATATATTATATAGATTAATTACACAGAGTGAAATATGTTGAGCCTTTATTTCTTGGAATATCATGGCGTCGCACCCTAATTAGCTAATTAACTAACCACCTGCAACGTTTTCCTGAGCCTTTAAATGGTCTCCGTCTAGGAGACTAAGGAGTGTAAGCCACAAAAGGTCGTTGCTAAAGAAGCTGGTAGTTTACAGAGCTGTATCTAAGCATATTCAAAGAGAGTAGAGTGGAAGGAAAAAGTGTGGTAAGAAAAGGTGCACCAGCAACAGGGACAACTGCATTCTTGAGAGGATTGCCAAGCAAAATCTATTCAAGAATTTGAAGGAGCTTCACAAGAAGTGGACTGAGGCTGGAGTCAGTGCATCATGAGCCACTACGCACAGATAAATCTTAGATATGGGCTACAAATGTCGCATCCCTCATGTCAAGCCACTCCTGAACCAGAGACAACGTCAGAAGCGTCTTACCTGGGCTCAGGAGAAAAAGCACTGGACTGTTGCTCAGTGTCCAAAGTTCTCTTTTCAGATGAATGTAAATTTTGCATATCATTTGGAAATCAAGGTCACAGAGTCTGGAGGAAGAGTGGAGAGACACAGAATCCTTGTTGCTTGAAGTTCAGTGTGACGTTTCCACAGTCAGTGATGATTTGGGGGCTGCTGGTGTTGGTCACTATGTTTCCTGATGTCCACAGTCAATGCAGCATCTACCAGGAAATTTCATTTTCCAGCAGGACTTGGCACCTGCCCACACTGTCAAAGGAACCAAAAGCTGGTTCAAGAACCAGGGTCTTACTGTGCTTGACTGGCCAGCAAACTCTCCTGACCTGAACCCTATACAGAATTTATGGAGTATTATCTAGAGAAAGATGAGGGACACTAGACCAAACAATGCAGACGACCTGAAGGCTGAGATCAAAGCAACCTGGGCTTCCATCACACCTCAGCAGAGCCACAGGCTGATCTCCTCCATTGATCATCACATTGATTCAGTAATTCATCCAAAAGGAGGAACAACCAAGTATTGAGTGCATAGGAATGAACATACTATTTAGAAACCGGACATTTCTGTTTAAAACATCCTTTTTTATTGATAGTGAGATATTCTAATTTTCGGAGACAGTGAATTATGGGTTTTATTATCTGCAAGACAACCATCGAAATTCCAAGAAATAAAGGCTTGACATTTCACATTGTGTAATGAAATCTATATAATATCTGGATTTCACTTTCTGAAAGGAATGTCAAGCAATATAAAATCTTTCACAATATTAATTTTTTAGATGTACCTTTACATGATCATCAAGAGTAATATACTTTAACTAGTAACTTGATTAAAAGAATAGCTCACAGTAAATACATTTTAGGTTTACACCACCTGGGTTGATGCTAAAGAGAGGTGCTACAGGATTCATCTGTACATTGCTGCGTTTGAAAATATCAATATTGCAAAGGCCAATTACAATAATGCTTAACAGCCAATATGTTGGGCAGAGGAAATGAAAGCCTTACCCAGAATGATGGAGACTGTCTTCATCAGATCTACAAGCGGGTCACCATTTGCACCCTGAATGGTGTTCAGTGACATTTTCTGGTTCTTCCGCCGAACGTAGGTGAAGATACGTGCGTAAATGACGACCATTATGGAGAAGGCAGAGAGGTTGGCCAAGGCCCAGAACATCAGGAAGCTCCGGGAATAGAGCGGGGCCACAGTGGAGCACTCGTTTCTTTGGCACACGCAGTTCCAACCCATGGTGGGCACCAGGCCCATGATGATGGCCAACACCCAGATGATCACAATGAGCAGAAGCACACGCCGGTTGGACATTGTGCTGTGCAGCTGCATGGTGAAGATGGTCTGATGGCGCTCTAAAGCCACAGCCAGCAGATTTACTACAGAGGCAGTGAGGCTCATCTCGATCAGGGCTCCGCGGACGAACCACTGCTGCTGGGACAGGCCAATAGTCCAGGGGCCTGTGTGAAATATGAGATTGAGGTAGGAGATGCCTGCAAACAGGTCAGCGGCTGCCATGTTACCCAGCAAGTAGTAAATGGGGAAGTGGAAATGGCGGTTCAAGATAATGGCAGCCATAACCATCATGTTGGCAAGGATGATAAAGATGCAGATTGGGACTCCAAGCCCCACCACCACAAAGTCAATTGACTTCCATTGTGCACTAATGTTCTTCCTACTCTGAGAGTAGAAAAATGAGACATTCCACTCAAGTTCCTCACACTGAGACACGTTTGTGAAATCTTGAAACATTGGGGGCTTAGCAGGAGCTTCAGTTTGTTTTCAGATGTTCTGAAGACAACAATGGGCAAGTTGTGTTGGCGGACGTGGGAAAAGGTGAGGGAATTTTTTTTATTTTTTTTTATCAGATGTAGGTCTATTCATCAAACATCAGACACTGTAACCTTGGACACCCAGGTTTACTGACACCTCTCCACACACTTGTCAGAGGGCATTGCTTAGGGTCACAGAAGCGACCTAACCTTGCCCAGAGAGTTCCCTTTCCTGTGCTAGTAAATCATCCTCCAGTGGAAATGGCTGGTTAAACCTAAGGTGGCGTCACATCAAAGCATCAAACAGTGAACGAATGTTCTGTTCATCAGGGAATGTCTGGTTTGCATCCTTGAAAAAGTAGGATGTCTGTCTGGCCTGCTTCCTAGGAAAAGAAAAAAGACAGTGATCAGAATATTCAGATATTTCAAACAAGAAATACATATATATAAATTAGAGTATGTGTGTGTGTGTGTGTGTGTATGTATGTA
>JBBIGC010000137.1:2393168-2403695 GCA_037576955.1 Lepidarchus adonis
GTTTATCAGTACATTGCAGAAAATAATGAACTTTATCACAATATGCTAATTTTTTGAGAAGGACCTGTATACACACAAACATTATGCATAAATACCATATAAAATATTATATAAAATATATTGTCCACCGTGACCGATTGTAATGCAAGCTAACACAGTCTACATGATCTACTCAGAATATGCACCCACATTTTGATGTTATCATAATAAATTAAACTTCTTCTGCCACCCTGTTCTGTATCTCATTTCCCAATCTACAGCAGAGAAAGAGCCAGAAGAGGAAAGCAGACACCACAACACCCACAGCCAACGACCAGCTCAGTGAATCCTCTCCCGCCGAGTCCAAGTCGGGGAAGACTCTGCCGCGGCGAGAAATCACCCGGCCAGCTAAACTCCCCAAGAAAGAGGCGCCAGATTCACAGCACCATGTGGTCTTGGGAGTCCCCATCGGTTCCCACAGCCCCAAACAGCAAGAGCAGCTGCGCCACTGTTCAGGCATTGTGAAGGAAATGTTTGCTAAAAAGCATGCTGCTTACGCATGGCCTTTCTACAAACCAGTGGATGTGGAGAACTTGGGACTGCATGATTACCATGAAATCATCAAACACCCCATGGACCTCACCACCATTAAGGTGAGAATGCAGTTCTTGGCTTGTGTAGCAAGTGGATTTTGGGGTTTTAATTTGTTTGAATAATATGTTTGGACGAGAGAGAATTTGGAGTGCTTATCAAAGCCAAAGTAAATGTTTATAAACGTTCAGAAGTCTGTTAACAGTTCATTGTAAATTACTGCATCTTTCAATGCTACACCAATAATGCATCATATATTAATTGACGAATAATGGAAACAGTCTTGTTAAGGTCGACATGCCTTGTTGAGGTTCACTTTTTGTTATAGGAGAGGCTAGACAATAAACAATACCGAGATGCACAGGAGTTTGCTGCAGATGTGCGGTTAATGTTCTCTAACTGCTACAAGTACAATCCCCCAGACCATGAGGTGGTGGCCATGGCACGTAAACTGCAGGTATGTAGCTGCACTTTGCTTAATGCCACACAAAGTAAAAATTGGCATACTTAAAGCATTTGTTGTTACTAACACCCCCTATCCCCTCCTTTCTTTAAATTAATACCAGGATGTGTTTGAGATGCGTTTTGCTAAAATGCCAGATGAGCCTGAGGAGGCCTTTACCCCCGCTCCTGCTCCTGTGCTGCATCCTCCTGCTCCTGTGAAGACCCAACCGCCTATAGGTGTTGCTTCATCTTCTGACAGCTCCAGTGACTCCTCATCAGAATCAGACTCTTCCACAGATGATTCAGAAGAAGAGAGGGCTCGTAAGCTGGCTGAGCTGAAGGAACAGGTAAGGGCACAGCTTTTGTATAAAGTCTTATAATTATATTTTAAGCGAACAGTATAAAAACATATACATATATTTGTACTAATGATGCTGTTGCACTTCTGTGGTCTAGCTTAAAACAGTCCATGAACAGCTCGCAGCCCTGTCTCAGCCCCAGGCCAGCAAACCAAAGAAAAAGGAGAAAGAAAAGAAAGAGAAGAAGAAGGATAAGCACAAAAAGAAAGGAGCCATGCCGGGGCTTGAAGAAATCATTGAACCTCCTCCTGCTTTTCAACCACAGAAGAAAAGCAAGAACAAGGATCCTCTGCCCAAGAAGTCTAAGAAGCCCAAGTAAGCCAGAGAAAGAGTTTTAAATGTATTTCTTTATTATTTATTAATACCTAAGAGGCTTAATGCACAGGTGTATTTTATTTGATCAGTGATTAAATGAAAACTACTAGACCTGTGTGCAGCATATATTGCAATAATACTATTGGCAGTTGGTGGATAAGTTTTGTGTGTCTTCTTTTGTCCTACAGCAAGAAGGAGGGCTTGAAGAACAACCGTTCCATGCCACCACAGAGCACGGTGCCACCCAACCTGCAGCCTGTTACGGGCCTGGACTCCGTGGACGATCTGGGAGGGGTTGCAGGACCAGCAGGCTTGTCCTCTATGGAGAAGAACAAGCCCATGTCTTATGAGGAAAAGAGACAGCTGAGTCTGGATATCAACAAGTTGCCTGGGGACAAGCTGGGCCGCGTTGTCCATATCATTCAATCCCGTGAGCCTTCGCTTAAAAACTCCAATCCAGATGAGATAGAGATTGACTTTGAGACGCTGAAGCCTTCCACTCTGCGAGAACTGGAAAGATATGTCTCATCTTGTCTGCGCAAGAAGAAAAAGCCTCCGGGTGAGAAGTGCACGCCTTTGCTCTAATTAAGTTCTTGCACTGCATTGAACCTACAAAACTTAGATTTTATGTCATTATTACATTAATGCTTTCTGTTGTCCAGCTGCAGAGAAGACCATGGAGGCTATGAGTGCTGCTAAAACAAAAGGCTCATCCTCAGACTCGGGCAGCAGTAGTGAATCTAGCACATCAGATAGTGAAGACTCGGAGTCAGGTAAAGTCTGTCATACAAACCTTTCCTCCCTGTTTTCTGTTGTTACAAGCATTAGCATGTTACTTGCATCAGTATTTTACTCATGTCCCTCCACCCACCCACTCAGGAATGGCATCCAAACTGAAAAAGAGGGGTCTCTCTGTGAAGGAGGGAAAGAAAATCCACCACCAGGTGATGGCTCCAGGCATGCCCCAGCCCCAGATGCCCCTTCAACCCCAGGCCCCTGTACTTCAGCCTGTGGTCCAGCTTAAACAGCAGCAGCAACATCCATCTCCTGCTACGTTCATGGCTCCCCCTGTCACAGCGCTGGAGTCCTCCCAGCTGCTCGAAAACACATTTGACTCTCTCTCCCACTTCAGCCAGCCCCTCATGCACCTGTCCCACCACACTAATGACTCGTCTTCTCCCGCCCCGCCCCACCTCAACGCTCACCCGGCAGGTGGCCCTGGCTCACCTGAGACACATTCATTTTTGAACCAGCACCCCATCCTTCCATCCCCAGGTAAGTTTATGCTTCCAGATTCTTAAGTTAACACTAAAGCTGATCCTACTAAGAACTGAAAGCTGTTTTCACCTACATTGGCATTCATCTATGCTGGTCTTTTCTCAGTCTCTGCTCCTGGGTAACCTAGCACTTGCATACTGTATTTGTTTATATGTTTTTTATGTATTTATTTGATTCCCCCCGCCAACACTTATCACAGTAACCCATCTGATTCAGCTCCTTGTTACTTGTCCGTGTATTGAATCAGATACATTAAAAAATCCTGAAGTGCAGTGCTACTCTGTGACTGAGATCAGAAATGAACACTATCTGCATTGGATTTCTTTTCCACATATTCATTCCATCTCTCTTTCTCTCTCTGTTCTCCCTTGGCTCTGCAGCACTGCACAATGCTCTGCCTCAGCAGCCTTCACGACCCAGTAACAGGGCTGCACCGCTACCTCCCAAACCTCCACAGCCGACAACGAATCCCCAGCCGCCTTCACAGCAGCAGCACCCTCCCCAACAGCCCCTGCAGCTGCCATCGCAGCAGGCCCCGCAGCCCCAGCACCACCTTCCTCCCCACCTTTTGCACCCACCACAGCCCATCCGCCAGAGGCCCCTCTCCCCTCCTACGCTAACCCCCCAGGGTCTCTTGTCCTCACAGCCACCACAGATGCTGCTGGAAGATGATGAGGAGCCTGTGCCCTCTATGCCGCTCAGCCAGGTCCAGCTTTACATGCATCTGCACCCAGGCCGTCAGCAACAGCAGCAAGGTGCACTCCTGCAGTCCTTGCAGAGCCGTCAGCAGCAGCAACCCAGCCAGGCTTCCCTCCTGCAGACGGTGCAGGTTCAACCACAGCTGGGTCCACAGACTCCACTTGCTACACCTCAGCTGCCTGTCCAGACTCAGCCTCAGCCTGCACCATCACACCAGCCCTCACCCCAGATGCCCCAGCATCAGCCCAGACACATGCAGCATGCCCCACAGACCCAGCAGCAGCAGCTTGCTTATTCACAAGGCCCTGTGCAAAACACGCAGACACAGCCAGTGCAACACAAAGTGTCAATGACCCCTACTAAAGCACAGCAGATCATACAACAGCAGCAGCAGCAGCAGCATCCTTCGCCACGTCAACACAAACCTGATCCATATAGCACGGGTAAGAGTTTCACATACAACAAGGTTATAATCATTCTGATCAGAGCATTGTTTAATGCCAGTAATAATAATTATGGTAATCTGTTAAATTCAATTGTGGCACTATACTGTTTTGATATGTTTGTTTTGTGGAACCCTTCTCCAATAATTCTCAACATCACAAATCTGGTACTTCCACAGAGGATACTGCATGAAATGTTGTTTTTGGTGTTCTTACTTTTTGCTGTTACCATTAATTAGCAAAGTATAAAAAATATTATGCATACATATTATTGTTGACCACAAAATTATTGTTGACCACTGCCTCAACTAACTGACGCAATGCTAAAAATAATTAGATATTCATTTTAAAACACAATCACATGGAATACTTAAAGTATCTATAGGTTCTAAAATTTGCAGCTCCCCCACCCAGATTTATATGTTCTAACTTGTAAACAATCAAGAAGTGAGCGCCCATAAACAACAAGCATTTACAACGGTTAAGTTATGGAACAGTGATCTTTTACCTTGTGGTATTAATCTGGCTATTAATCTGGTAGGAACAAACAAATTGCATACTGGGAACACCCTAAAAGCCCTGCCAGTTTGGAGAAGCTGTTGTTCAGATCTTTAGGATTGCCCATTTTCCTGTTTACAACATAACTTCAAGAACTTACTGACATGCTTCCAGATGTATCCTACCTCTTGGCAGGTGGCAGGTGTGAAAAGGTTGTCATGGTTTTAAAACTTGTAATTGATGGTGTAAACTATCAGTGTATGTTGATACAGGCCTGAGCATTAATTAGCATGAGTGCTCAAGAATCTGTGTAGTGGTGATTCACAACTGCAGATTTAATCAGTCTAATCCAACTCACTGGACTCGAATTCCTTAATTAAAATTGACTAAATACATTGATCTTATTAGTTATGCAAGTAAATTAAGTACTATGTTGAGTTCTTGACAATATTACAAAGAGTTGCCATTGGTCCACTGGACTAAAACTGTAGAAAACTCATTTAAATTTTCATTTTTAAAAAAGTAACTGAAACTTTCTTCTTTATTAGTTAATCCAGAAGTAGACGGCATGTTGAGAACCAGTGCGAAGTTTTTTTTTTGGTTTTTTTTTAAGACAAATGGTTCATTAGTCTAAGAAGTTAGATTGAGACCATATACCAATATGAGAACAACAAAAAAGGTTCTTTGCAGATTAACTGGTAGCTAAATACTCTAATTTAACACATTATAAGCGAGAGCAAAAACTGTACTGGTGGACCCCTTCCTGTTTTTCAAGTTTTTAAAGATTGCTTTTATGATTTAATTCAACAAATGTTGGAATGTCACATTTCTATAGCCCTAGTACACATACCTAATATAAGCATTACAAAATAATTGCCAGCAGCTGCTTTAGAATATAATAAGATATTGTATCATTACTGCCTAGTACTAGTTTTCCATGCATTTTTACCAGTGAAAGTGATCATGCTGTTAATTTATTTGCCAAGTGCAGTTTAATCAAGAGTATTGTCATGTCAGTGGCTCATCCCTCTTTTCCAACAGGGCACTTAAGAGAGAACCCCTCTCCTCTTTTGATGCATTCCCCTCAAATCTCCCATTATCCTCCTGTAGTCCACCAATCGCCTCCTCATAACCTGCAGCCCAAAAAAGTAAGTACTGTGTTATTTATATAACTTGTGTTTAACGCTGTTCTCTGCTGGACTGTCTGTTGTCGACCCTCTGTTATTGACTGGTTTCCCTCTGTCATCCTACAGGAGCCACAGCAGCGAGGGCCTGTCGCCATTGGGGGCATCAAGGAGGAGAAACAGCCTCTATCACCTGGGATGCGGAGTGGGTCTTTTAGCCCACCCATGCGACAGGAACCACACAAACAGTCTGAGAGCAAGCCCCACGTACCACCACACCAACAGAGTAAGTAGCCTTTACTGAAGCAGTGCTTTCCTGTTCCTTTTTCTACTCACTGTTACAAGAAATAACAACCAGAACATACATTGTATGTCATTGCCTCCTCATAGGGCCAGATATGAAGCCTCTAGAGAGTTCACGTCCTGTCATTCGCTCCTCAGACCAGAGTGGTCCACCCCCCTCCATGCAGGAAAAAGAGAAATTCAAACAGGAACCCAAGACACCTGTGGCCCCTAAAAAGGTACAGGTGAGTGGAAGTGACATCTTTATTTTATATTTTTTAAAAAAAATTTGTATGAAGAGGACACTTTATTTAGCATTTGCTATACATTTTCAGACCCTGAAAAAAGTTTATAGTTAGATTTTTTTTTTTACTGATAAAAAAAAGTGTGGGTTTTTCTTCATTAGGATGTGAAACTGAAGAACATGGGCTCGTGGGCTAGCCTGGCACAGAAGTCCACCTCCACGCCCTCATCAGCGGTTAAGTCGAGCAGTGACAGCTTTGAGCAGTTCCGTCGTGCAGCCCGAGAGAAGGAGGAAAGGGAGAAAGCACTGAAGGCTCAGGCAGAGCAGGCTGAAAAGGACAGACAGCGCAGAGAGCAGGAGAAACAGAGGTAACACAGACCAGCATTTAGTAAATGTGTTGGTTTGGAGCGTTGGAGTATATGCAGCATGTTAGCTGAGACTGAAATTTGCATTTTGTATTTCAAGTTGTTTGTTTTAATTAGCATTTTTAGAAAAAGTCATCATATTTTGTTGTTCCTCAAACTTAGTTTTAGCGTATTATTTTATTTTTTAATAGCATTTTCAAGCTATATTCGATGGGCTACATATTAGGCATATATTTGATGTAGTATTTTCCAAATGAATCATTTTGTTGATTCATGATGAGCGGTCTCATATTTACATAGGTAAGTTGTGTGGGGGGGGAATAGCTGTTTTTGTCACAGCAACAGCATGACGAAAGACTGTCCCTATTGCTGTATTAAGGGGTCGTGACGAGGAAGAACCGATGGAACCGGTGCGAAGGCCCCATGAAGAGCCGCGTAGACGCTCGGAGCACCCACAGGCCCCTCAGCAGCAACACCAGACCCCAACACAAGCCCCTAACCCACAAGCCCCGCCCCCGTCAGCACCACTGCCCTCGCAGCCGCCCGCCCAGTCCCCAGCGTCTAGCCAGAGTGCACTCGACCAGCAGAGAGAGATGGCGCGTCGCCGGGAGCAGGAGAGGCGGAGAAGAGAGGCGGTGAGTTTTTAGCCTGTTAATTAGCTTAAATTCTTAATGATCATCACAGCAGAAGAGGCAATGATGTTGTGTTATGAGAGAAGAGGTATTTTTTGGCTTTCATCACTTCTGAGGAGATGGATATTTGTCAAGAAATAAAGCTAGTATATCTAAGCAAGGTCTTTTTATTTAACGTTTTTGTTTTGTTTTCCCAACAGATGGCAGCTACCATTGACATGAATTTCCAAAGTGATTTGATGGCTATTTTTGAGGAGAACTTGTTTTGAAATGCACGAAGAGGCAAGAGACTGCAAAACGTATTGAATTCTTCTACATAGAGAAAATGGACTGGTGAAGCAGCAAGGGATAAAAGACCCCAACTGACCATGAGAAACACTGAAGATTCAGAGGTGGCATTGGGCAACTTGAGGCCTTGTGAGGAAGCCCATAGCTCTCCTTTTGCCCTAGCAAAAATGAGGGACCCTCAACCTGGGACATGATTGCCTCTCTGGCGTTTCTCCTGGATTTAAACCTGTACTGGTAGCAGGAAGGAGAGGACTTCTCATGGGGCACTAGTTTAAATCAATGGGAGCAAATGGATGGACTTGGATTAGTTGAGGAATATCTAAGCGACAACAGTTTAAATAGACTGATTACCCGTAGTACGGCGTTCATCAACTGCCAGATGTCTGAGGGGTATTGTTTTTTTTTCCCTGATTGTTTTTCTTTTTTTTTTTTTTTTTTTTTTTTTTTTTGTTTGTGTAAAAACGCAAACAAACAACAAAATCAAATCAATTTTGACCCAACCTAAAATCACAATTTGTGTGTAATATCTCAGGATTGGAGGTACAGCTTGCCTTATGCCTCTGACCTGTACACTCAAACATCGCAGTACATGATATTCACTGACTGGGGATATGAACAAAACAGCAGAAGTGTTATCACAGAATTTTCATTATGTAGGATCTACTGTAAAAAGGTATTTTCTTAATAATTACTGTTAATTGTTTTCTTTTTCTTTTGTTAACCCTCTTACCCACACCTAACCCCCTCTGATGTCTATGCCAAACAACCGTTTCCTCTTATGCTGAAGTCCTAAACCTGAAATGCTTCATTTAACATGTCTTTCTTAATATATAAATATATTTTCTTGTTCTCCCCACCTGACAGGAAAGTTTAGGTAGCCTTGTAGTAAATAAACCTAATATATGCATTATTTCCAACATTTGGTTTATGAAGACAGAATTGTTTAATTCTTCATCCATTTCACATAAAGTTGATGAATTGTACTGTGAGGGGAGATACTCACCTGTTCTCAGTATCATTCATAATATAATTTGAAATCATACAGTAACAGTAATGTTCTATGTATTATACATATAGAAATAAGTCACGAGACATATTGTCCTTTACTGGTTCACGCTACTGCATCCTAGATGTAACATAAGCACCGGCCGAGGGAACGCCCAGCTCACTCGGTTCTTTGGGATCACTGCAGAGAGGGCGGAGCCAGAGCTCACCTCTCAGTTGTTTTTTTTATTGTTTTCTCTTTTGTTTATTTGTTTTGGGTTTTTTCCTGTTTTTTTGGCATGGCTCCTTACTTTCGCAGATAATTTTAACAACCAATCAGAGGGGACTGTACGCTGTTCTAGATATAACGATTACATTTAAGATTTGAAACGGAAAACAAAAAAATTCAAACAGTTCTGATTTTATATCATTGTTCTTGTTCAATTATAGTGGATGTGAGTTCTAATTATGTTATTTGAGTCGACAAAGGGGGCGGGTGGGCAGGGAGGGCGTGGGCACAGTTTGAGACCTTTGCAAGGGTTCTCTGAGTTTTCTCCTATGGTGTTTTCTCCAGTGCCTGTATTGTATTGCGATTCTAGTTGGCATATATTACGTTCTAGGGAGGGCAAGGGAGGGGCTGAAAGTTTCGGGAGGGAGAACTGGGGGTATAGGGAAGAGCTTGTGTAAAAAGCTAGAAGAAAAAAACAAAAAAAAAAACAAAAAAAAGGAAAGTCAACATTTTATATTCTACCCATTTACAATATTCAGGTTTAAATCTAGTTTTAGCTGGACTTCTTAACTATCCACTGGGCAGCATTTCACGTTTTTCCAACCTGTTTTAAAAGGACTTGTCAGAGCAGCCACATACTCATTATTCTGTGTGTATGGATAGTTGGATGTGTGTATGTGTGTGTCCGTATGGTCTTCAGTATGTGGCGCAGGGAAGTGCGCTCCTCCTGGGAGCTCCCAGAAACACTTCACATGAATGGGTTGCTTTGCTAACACTTATTTTTCCCTCGATGAATTCCACATATATAAAATATATCTAATTTTTTTTTGTTAATTCGGTTTGTAAAAGGTAAAAGAAGAAACACTTCATTCCTTCAAGCCTTTAAATGTATTCTTTTGTTTTCCTTGGTAACAGTTGGACATTATGTGCCATAGATACGAATTCTCCAGAGAATGTGCTGACCTGCAGCTCAGCAGAGAGTTTGCTTTATTCAGGTATTTTATTTTATTTTTTTTTCTTTATTTTTTCTTTATTTTATTTTATTTTTTTCCTTTTTGTTTTGGTTTTGTGTTAAAACATTTTCCTCGATTACTGTTTGGTATGTGAGTGAGCTATCGAGGTTAATGATTCAATCTGTTATGATCATGATATAAACTCATCTCTTTTATAGAAAATTAAAAGGAAACAAAAAATGTGTCTTTTCTCCATTTTGTTTGTGAGCATTATATTTGTGATCTCTATTTCCACTCTACATGCCTGTTTTTATATTCCTCTCTGTTGCTCATCAGTCCACTTGCATAGTAGTTCACTTGAGTTGCTATTTCTTTACAGGGGATCCCCGACTTACGACGTACTTGACGTCGTGGTTACAACACTGCGCCAAACCCCGTTTTTTTGTTGTATTTTTTTTATTGTGTGAAAGTAAAAGTACATATAATGTAAAACGCTCAGAAAATGCTACAGCCTTAGGTGGATGTCTCCCTCTGGTGGACTGATGAGTTACGACACAAGCTGAGGATCAGAACACGGTCATAAGTCGAGAACCCCCTGTAGTTATAGGACCTATAAACCTTGTTCGTTTTTTTAAGTCACATGATATAAGAAGTGGGGGCCCCTTATTTTTAATTGATATAATGCTGATTATATCAATTATAATTCACATTCAAAAGTGCAAGAAGGCAAACAACACTTGTGCAATGGGGTGATGTAAATGGGCGTTAGAATGGTGAGCGGATTAAATATGATCCCACTTGTTGAAGCTGCTGGATATTA
>JBBIGC010000137.1:2403795-2419645 GCA_037576955.1 Lepidarchus adonis
TACATGTCACGATATTCACGAATATATACAGCGGTTTGTAAATGCAGGTTTAACGGTTTGTGATTTGTAAGTCATGAGTTATATTTGTGAATCGTGTAATTATATTTGTGAATCTTGTAATTATATTTGTGAATATTGACACTAAACTCTCTCCATATTTATCAACAGCACCTGGTGAGCAGTGTAGGAGCATTACCTTTCTCAAGGGTTCCTTTGTGCTGCCTGGGCTAGGACTTGAACCAGCGACCTTCTGATCCCAGGAGCAATGTCCTAACCACTAGGACGTTTTTAAAATCAGGATTTAGAATAAATGGGTCTAAATGTGAAGCACTTGAAGTGACATAAAATTATCCTTAATTACTTTTTAATCCACATTTCTGTTTGATTGTCTTTAACAACTGCAGACTGGATATTGAGGCATGGTCCCAATTCCATCTTTCTCTGTGGGGAAAGTAAAATGTTCTTGAAGAGGAACACTGCTCACAAATTCACTTATGTAGTTTAAGTGCTCCCTATTTCTGCCCCTTTGATATTTTATGCAATTTAAGATACTCCAGTAAATCAGGATGGGCTGTGAATACCTCATCTGTTGCTATATCATTACACTTTCTTAGCTCAGTGTACACGTCCCCCACCATGATTAGATATGCAAGGGATAGCGTATTGTAAGGTGGCTCACAATACAATATCCTGCTTATTATACCAATCCATGTCAAAACGAGAACCATTTTCGCTGTATTCATATTATGTGATTTTATTGCAGTTTCGGGGCATGTGCTAAGAAAATATAGTAATATTACCATTTATATTGACATTGACAACTAACCACACTAGAAACTTTGACTCTAAAGCACAAAACCCATTTCCATGGCAACAGATGTCAGATCCATATAGTAAGGAAAGTTATGTATGTCTTTCTGTTCCTCTTCTGATGTCAAACAACCAGCCAAAATGTAAGCACACATATTTGACATGTACATGCCAAGGTGGATAAAAAGGACATTGTCTGTCTCTTTTTCAGGGAAGTAAAACAGACAGTAAACAGGGTTCCCACCCCGATGTCTTCCTGACTATTGGACCACCAGGTGCCGAAGGTTTTGTACTTCCTCTCACGCCTGCAGTTTATGGGCCCACCACTCTCGAGGCAACTCCCCGGTCCAGAAGACATCACTCCAGGTCTTCTTCTCCTCATAGGGCCCACACTCGAACGGCCCACCCCAGGTCCTCCTCTCCAAAACCTTCCCCTCATTCCTGCCCCATTAGCGCAGACGAGGATTACTTCTCTCTCATCAAGAAGGTTCACACCACTCAGCTTCAACTAGGAAATGCTTCAGAGAAGAACCGGGAGACTGGAAAAGGAAAAGGAAAAGCGGATGGAAGAAAAGAGAAGAAGGATCGAGCAAAGAGAAAATAAGCGATGTGTATATATGTAGTTGCTAATTATTACTTGTAACCTACGTACACTTAATCTCTTTGGCCAGATTACCAGAAACATCTGCTATAGAGGTGTACTTTCACTTACAAACGTAACTCTTTTGCTTTGCAACTCCTCTCTACTCCATCAACGGAATGGGACCACCACAGGACCACCAGTGACCAGTCATTATTTGGGTATTGGGCCATTCATAGCATGTCAGTGACATTGACATGGCTGGGGCTTGGTGATATGGCTTAAAAGTAATTTTGCTGTATTTTTAGGCTTAAATTGGTATACCCAGTATATAGCCTGATACTGTGAAGTCTCTGAAGCACTTCATTTGTGCTTGATTTAACCCTTTGATGCACACAATCAAACCAGTATGGTGACATATATTTGCATTAAAACTCTCTTGTTTATGTTCATTATTGGTTTCTATTGGAACATTTTAAAACTTACCTAACTCATACTAATTCCTGACTTCATTTAATTATGTGCCAATTTGTATTTGATTATCTCAATATAGAAGATAAGATAAGATTAACTTTTAGTTGGGCTCCTCTCCATAGTGAACCCTGCTTCGGGCTGTAGTCAGCTGGAATTGGCTCCAGCTTCCCTGCGAACTGAAGTGCATAAGGCGGTTTGGAATATAGATGGAACAATAATCGACTTTTATTCACACTAGAAGTGTACAGGTTTTTTTATATATATATATATATACAGTGACTCAGACTTTTTTCTGGAGAAAAATAAAGTGGAATTTCTCAGATTTGTTTGTATTTTTAGCATAATTCAATTGTTAAGGTGTAGAAAGTCATTCAGAGGTTTTATATGAAGAGGCTGATTAGAAGGCAGCTCTGGAAGAGGCTCCAGGATCCCTTGTGACCCAGGTTTGGATAAGGGGCTCAGTTTTTCTTAGAATACAGTAACTACACATTGATTGAACTGCAAACATACACAACCGTCCTTGTCATTTTTGTGACAGATTCAGTGATATGTTCTAGTTTCCAAATATATCTGACTATGGTGGTCTCAGGGTTAAAGGAATGATTCAACTTTTGTCCTAAAAAAACAAATAAACAGACTGACAGACAGAAAGAGAGACAGAGAGACAACCAACCAACCAGACAGACAACCAACCAGACAGACAGACAACCAAGCAAACAACTAGACAGACAGACAACCAACCAGACAGACAGACAACCAAGCAAACAACCAACTAGACGGACAGACAAACAGACAACCAACCAACCAACCAGACAGACAGACAGACAGACAGACAACCAACCAACCAGACAGACAGGCAAACAAACAGCCAAAGAAAGAAAGAAAGAAAGAAACAAACAAACAATCAAAAAGCCTCCAAACTTTTGTTTTCAAAGTTTTAAAGAGAATGTTTTTATGTGAAATACATCAAACAAGAGCCCACAAAATAATAATAATAATAATAATAATAATAATAATAATAATAATAATAGTTATACAATAGTTATACAAAACAATCTTATATTTTTATTTAGATTTCAATTTTATATTAATTTCCTGTACTTCACTTCAAATCTTTGCAAATCTTTGCAAATACTGAACAGTGTAACGAGCTTGGATTAGAACTCTGACTGCCATTCCTGTCACATCAGATAGCAGACCCTGCTGTTGGATAGTAAACCCACCCAGAGAGAGAAAAGACAGACACCTGTTGTGTTCTCCTGGAGCCACTGACGACTGGAGCACCCCCACCCATGAAAAAGTCTATTAAAGTTCCTGGAAAATGTAATAGAGGAAAGCACAGGACCATTCCTTTAACCATTTCCTGAGTGTGGTCACCAGATTATGTTGCCATTTAAAGAAAGCTGCTCACTTAACAAGTGGTTGATTGCATATCTTCATTCCTAGTTTTGTGTGTAAATATAAAATGCAAGTAAAGTCCTGAACAACAATGGCAATGGCACAGTGAAGATGGACTGAAAGTGCATAAATAAAAGATTGTGAAAGACTGTTCAGCTGTGTGTATAATATAATTTATTGTTCATTATAAATCAACACTAGTGTTAATACTGTTATAATGGAAGCATCTTCCCCTTTCTCGCCCTCTCAAACTTAAGTTACAAATATTCACTGAAAGTAACATTTAATAATAATTTCACTGAAAATTCTGGATTTATCATTGTCACAAAGGTGTTTGATTCTAACCATAAAACCCCCTATAATATATGCTAATTGTGAAAATAATAACATATGGATGGACACTTTTGGCATTATTCAACATGTAGTTGCTAGGTGACAGCAGTGAGTGCTATGAAAGTCATTGGTTTTAATTCCAGCAGATCTTTTTTATTGTTCTTGTGTAGCAGTGTATTTGGGTCACCACGTGACAAACGAGCAAGAAGTTTGAGTATGTGTAAGTGTAGTACCATCTTCAAACGACGGGCAGCAATAGTTCGCTAAAGCACAACAGAAAATAGACGAAGAAGAAGACGACTTTCAGGGCGGAGCTACCGCGTCTGCAACGCGTTTAAAGCAGCTTCCGTGTCAGTTACGAAGTTTTTTGTACATATCTCACCTTTCAGCGTAATTTTTCTCGGAGAAGAGAAAATGCCAACATTTAACGGAAAGCCCGGTGTTACGTTTGTATGTATTTTCATGTTCCTTGATTAATTCGCTAGTCCCATCGGTACCTGTTCTAAGCCAATAGGTAACGCTAGCTAACTGTTGTGCTAACCATTCAGAAATATTAGTACTGTTATTGATGCTAATTTTGTGGAAGCCTGTGTCATTTTACTGAGTGTTATTTAAACAGATCTGTGTGGGTCTTTTTGCTGAATTCACAACTACTTTGTTACATACTTGGAAATGAGTTTTAATCTTTTTAAACGTATCGTACTTACTTATCGAGTTACCAGAATAATAGTCTTTTTTTATTTATTATTTGCACATTAATTAATAAATACAGTTCTGTTCTTTTGTCAATATACAATCCGGTTTCAGTTTAAATATATGTAAAGTTATTTAAATAAAAACAACTGAATGGCATTCTTTACAAATCATGTAAACAAATGCTAACTATATATTTGTCCTGCCACATGTTTTTATTGGGCTGTGGACAGGCCAGTTGAGCACCCAGACTGCTGCAGTGCCATGTTGTTTTAACATGTGTGATTGCGAATTTGTTTTGTTTTTGCTGCAAGTAAGCAAGACCTTTTTGAAGAAGACATTTGGACTGCAGCATATCTTGCTCCAAAACCTGTATAGATCATTCAGCATTAGTGGTGTCTTCTCAGATCTTCATGCAACTTATGCCATGTGCACTAATGTACCTCTATAACAGATTATGGCTTTTTAACTGTTTGCTGAAAACCAGCCAAATGATCACAGTCCTCTTTAGCCATGTCGTTTTTGCCACACACCATCAGAAATGAGTTAGGAATATTTTTTATGCTTCCAGTCATTCAATTAACCTACTCATTTGTGGACTGTTTTTGAAATATGTTGCTGAACGCACACACACTATTATTTTTTTCATCTTCCAATATTTGATATGCTGTTTTTGTCCATCTTCTGTCTCAGGAAGAAGATGACTTGCCTTATGAAGAAGAAATCATCAGAAATCCATACTCTGTTAAGTGTTGGATGCGCTACATCGAGCACAAGCAGAATGGCCCAAAGTCTGTGCTTAATATGATTTATGAACGTGCACTGAAAGAGCTACCTGGCAGGTAAATACATATACATGATTAAATACCACAGCTTGCAGTCACAAAAAAAAGGAGTGCTGATGTAGAATCAGATTTTTGTCTTACTTAGTTTGATTTTACTTATAGAAACAGAATGATAAGCACTGCTTTGTATTACTGGTCCTTGTGTTTTGTTGTGTTTATGGTTAACATTAGTTTGTATGTTATGCCATCACAGTTACAAATTATGGTACAACTATCTGAGAGAGAGGAGGAAGCAAGTTAAGGGAAGATGTGTAACAGATCCAGCTTATGAGGAGGTCAACAACTGCCATGAGAGAGCACTTGTGTTTATGCACAAGGTAAGACTGCCTACCAAATTCAAGTGTTTTTACATGATATTTTTACTGTGATAAAATAATGACGATCCACCATGTGCAAGATATGACTATTTTTAATATCATTAAAATTTGTGAATGAGAGCCAATTATTTTAAATTTTAAAGAATTCTTTATGTATCTTTGAATATTTCCTCACTTTTCTCTATTCAGATGCCAAGAATATGGCTGGATTACTGTCAGTTCATTGTGTCTCAGCGCAAGATCACAAGGAGCCGTCGAACTTTTGACCGGGCGCTCCGCGCACTACCTATTACCCAGCACCCGCGAATTTGGCCCATGTACCTCCAGTTTGCCCGAAACTTACCCTTACCTGAGACTGCTATCCGTGTCTATCGTAGATACCTCAAGGTAAGATGTGATTGCGCTTTACACATGCTTAAGAAAACGGTCTTGCTTTACTGAACAGCTCATACCATTCATTATAATACCATACTACTGCTATTGATGTTTATGCTTTATGAATATATTTAAAACGTAAGGAGCTTAAAGATTCACTCTCACTTCTCCTCTGTGGTCTGATCAGCTTTCTCCAGAAAATGCAGAGGAGTACATTGATTACCTGCATTCTGTAGGACGTCTGGATGAGGCAGCTGTCAGACTGGCAGCTGTGGTCAATGATGAAAGCTTTGTCTCAAAAGAAGGGAAGTCAAACTACCAGGTCAGCATGTATTGCAGTTGTTGTATTTACACATTTAATGCTTTTTGGTTGTTTGTCTTCATTTATCAAGCTTTGCAACTATTTCAAATGATTTCAAAACAAATCCCTGGTCTCCAATTGCAGCTATGGCATGAGCTGTGTGACCTCATCTCCCAAAACCCAGACAAGGTAACATCGTTGAATGTGGGAGCCATCATTCGCGGTGGCCTCACCCGCTTCACAGACCAGTTGGGCAAACTCTGGTGCTCCTTGGCTGACTACTACATCCGTAGTGGTCATTTTGAGAAGGTATGCTTTATCGATACTCTGCTGCAACTATTCTCTTGATTCTTTCATCCAGAAAGATGCAACTTCATAGCTACTTAGAAATAAAAACAGTAGAATAGAATAATGTAAAAAAATATAAAAATGGTCTAGTAGAATAAAAATAAAAATCTAAAATCTAATAGAAGAAATAAGATCTAATAGAAGAAATAAAATCTAATAGAGGACATAGTATTATTAAGTTTGATTTGGTAATGTGAAAAAAGTAGTGTTGTCAACAAAGAATATTGCACATGAAGAATATTGCACATGGAAAAATATTACAGTTGAAGATCTGCTGTATTTCATACTTCAAGGCTCGTGATGTTTATGAGGAGGCTATCCAGACAGTAGTCACTGTACGAGACTTCACCCAAGTATTTGACAGCTACGCCCAGTTTGAGGAGAGCATGATTGCTGCAAAGATGGAAACCACATCTGAGATGGGACATGATGAGGATGGTGAGAGTCGTTTTTGTACCGTTTATACAGTTTCTGTTGTCTTATGACAACTGTTAAATATTTATTAATAACTTTATTTCTTCTGTTTCTTTATTCTGTAACTCTGTTTCTTCTGTTGTGCAGTGACATCCTAGAAGTAGAGATTTTTGAATATTAAGCTAATCTTATCAGAAGATTGCATTAAATATTGGAGAGTGAAAGCCTCATTGTGTCATTGTGAACACACCCCATTCACACAAAGTGCACCACAACAAAACACCAATCACATGTGCACACATGGAGCAGCAGGCAGCTATTAACTGTGCCTGGGGAACAGTGTAGGCAGGTGGTGTACTATGAGTGTGTACACAGTGGTAAATTGCCACTTTTACTTTCACTAGGCCACAACTGCCCTCTTGAGTACAGGTGGTCAGTGGGTTTCGAACCAAGTGGGTGGGCACTGGATACATGCAAAGCTAGCATACTAACTACAGTCATGTGAAAGAGTTGGGTCACCTGATGAAATATTCTGTTTTCAATTAAGAAATGCCAATGTCTTATTTTTTATTTATCTCTGGAACTGAAAGTGATTTAATTGCAGGTAAACAACAAAAATGAATAATTATTTATTTATTCATTAAACAAGATATCATCAAAAATGTGTATTCTAACTGAGGAAAAAGTTGGGACAACTTACTCCCTAATAGCTAGTGTTGCCCTCTTTGGCTGAAATAACCAGTCAGGAATTTCTTGTAGTCATCTCCCAATCTTTGATCAGAAGAAAGTTGTACAGAAAACAGAAAAGCTGTAAGATGTTTGTTTTTCTTGCATATATAGCCCATTTCAATTCACTCCTCAGCATCTCAATGGGATTAAGATCAGGGCTTTGACTTGGCTACTCCAGGACTCTCCATTTCTTAGTTTTCAGTCCTTGGTGGATTTACTGATATGTTTTGGGTCATTGTGATGTTGCTGTGTCCAGTTCTGCTCATGCTTCAGCAAGAACCTGCTGTAGGTTCTGTGATGACATTTTAGGGGTATTGAGACTTCTTTTAGCATATTGCAGTCTGCTCTCGGGGCGAACTTGCTTGGAAAGTCAGACTTGGGCATGTTGGCAGTGGCTTTGGAAGTCCTCCACTTGTAGACTTTTTTCTGGACAGTGGAATGGCTAATTAAAAGAAGCAGGTACAATCTACTTTCTGAAGGCTGCAGACCGCTTCTTTGATCTCACTATGGTGTTCACTCTCTTCTTAACAGTCAGAAGCACACAGAATAATGTCTGAGGTTCACCTGATGTGCTATACCTGTGTGTGATTTGAGCCATTTAATTGGAAATAAATGTGGGGATGTCCTAATTTATCATTTTATTATCTTAGATTTTGAGAAGTCTTTTTCTTCAGTTTAATTGTTTAGTTGTATTGCTTGATTTTCTCAAAATTGTTAAGATATAGATTAAATATACATATGTCCAAGAATGTTACAAAATGTTACAAAAACACACAGGCTTTCATAGGGTGTCTTAACTTATTACTTAACACATGATTGTAAATGAACCACCCAGGAAGAGAATATTCTGTAAGAAACACCCCTCAAATTTTTCGAAATATTATTTGTTTTTATGGGACAAGACTGAAGATATGACACTGGCATACAGTGTAATCAGTGTAAAGCTTGTATAATAAATGTAAATTTGCCACCCCTTCAAAATAAGTAAAAAACACACAGCAATTCATGTCTAAACAGCTGGCAACATAAGTGAGTACACCCAAATTGTGCCCAATTAGCCATTTTCCCTCCTAAAACTAACTTAGTTCAGATGGTGTCAAGCCTTATGTGGCAGCAACCAGGTAAGGAGTACAAACACAAGTGTGTCTTACTTACAGTTAAGCATGGTGGTGGGCGTGTCATGGGTTGGGCCTGTATGAGTGCTGCCAGCACTAGGGAGCAACAGCCATGGTCCCCAACATCCACCAGCTCCCTGATGATGTCCTGGAGGAGTGGAAGAAAATTCCAGTGGCCACCTGTGAAGCTCTAGTGACCACTAGTGGCCACACAAAGTATTGACATTTTGTGCATAATTTTGAGGGGGCGGCAAATGTACACTTTTAAACAAGCTGTACAACTAATTTACATTGTATTAAAGTGTCATATCTTCAGTGTTGTCCAATGAAAAGATTTAGTAAAATAAAAAATGTTAGGGGTGGACTTCCTTCTGAGAGATATTGTATGCTTCAGGATAAAAAGCACATTTTAGTGTAATGTAGTGCAGTGTGTGAAACTTTCATTTTTGATGTGTAATCATTGGTGATTTTTGCATGTTTGAAAATCAGATGTGAGGTAAATTTAAACATGGTGTACTGTGTATAATTTATTCAAACTTTGTCATTTAATTTTTTTGTCATCTCTGTTTAAAATCTCATCATCAGTATGGTCATCGTAGACTGTTTATTTCAACTTGAAAATGAGCCCTTGTGTTGTAATAAACGACTGTCCTGTCATGTCAATCTCTGTCATAGATGATATTGACCTGGAGTTGCGTTTGGCTCGGTTTGAGCAGCTGATCACCCGCCGGCCGCTCTTGTTAAACAGCGTTCTACTTCGACAAAACCCACACAACGTACATGAGTGGCACAAGAGAGTCAAACTCTATGAGGGCAATCCTCGACAGGTAGGCAGAGATTGCCTGTAATGGCTTGGCACTTTTATTCCCTTAAACTAATCAAGTCTAGCTAAGGCTTAGAGGGTCAGAGTCCAGAACAGTTTGCTGCTCTCACACGGGTGATTCAACTAAACCGTTAATTACCAGGTTCAGTGAGTGTGAGTGCATTTGAGAAAGGAAATCACCAAACTGTGCTAGACTACATATGTACAACCTCTTGTATTGAGTTTAGATTCTGTCTAGAAAATAATTCCATTATGTTTGTGATTAAAAACCTGTTTGTTTTGCTTCTGTGTAGATAATTAACACTTACACTGAGGCGGTGCAGACAGTGGATCCAATGAAAGCCACAGGGAAGCCCCATTCACTTTGGGTCGCATTTGCCAAATTCTATGAAGATAATGAGCAATTGGATGATGTAAGAAACAAAAGTTTCAGTCTTGTAATACTGCTTTTCTCATGCAAATTTAATTCCTTTGCCATTTTTGTAACACATGATTTCTACAATGGCATGTGCTTCTTAAAGGCCAGGACCATCTTTGAAAAGGCCACAAAAGTGAACTATAAACAAGTAGATGACCTGGCAGCCGTGTGGTGTGAGTATGGGGAGATGGAATTACGCCATGAGAACTACGACCAGGCACTAAGGATACTCCGGGTGAGGCAGTAAAGGCCAGATATCTCAGTGGTGTATTTGTGATCTACTTTTATTGAATTGTTGGCCATTTCTATCAGAGCACATGAGAGTTCTCTTCTGGTTTTTTTCACAGAAAGCTACAGCTATCCCAGCAAGAAAAGCAGAGTACTTTGATTCGTCAGAACCAGTGCAGAATCGAGTATATAAATCGCTGAAGGTCTGGTCTATGCTGGCTGATCTGGAGGAGAGTCTTGGCACTTTCCAGGTTCGTTTAATTGCTCAGTGAGTTAACAGTGGAGCATTTAATTTTAAAACATTTTATCTTTTGATATTGTAACGTGTTTTTATCTTTTGCAGTCAACAAAATCAGTGTATGACCGCATTATTGATCTCCGTATAGCTACGCCACAGATCATCATTAACTATGCCATGTTCCTTGAGGAGCACAGTTATTTTGAGGAAAGCTTCAAGGTAAGGCTGTAGTCCTTTTCTATTGTGAACACATATACTTCCTGCCAACAGTGGTGGCACAGTACTCTACTCTAAAACAAGATTTTCTGGTTTATAGAGTAGGAAAACACTTCCCAAGGTGGGAGGAACTTTTGAAAAACTTAATGATGGGCTTAGATTTTTTTTCATCCCTCTAGTGGTGAGTAAGTGCTAAAGGAAGCCAGAAAACTAATGCTACTGGAAGATTTTAAATCTCTAGTTCTGCTTGCCTATAAGATATTTTTGCAGTGGACATGGTTTTCAGAGGTGGTGGTGTTTTCAAAATTGGGAATTCTTTCAAACTAGTGGGGCTGAGTGGAGAAATGCTGAACTACAGAATAATCCACAGAACTCATGACAAGTAGCATAAAAAGTTACTTTTTGCCTTTGTTCTCATTTAAGTCCAATTTCTCTGTTTATTTAACCTATTTGTTAATCACAATTTTATAACATTTTTACAGGCTTATGAGCGTGGCATTGCACTCTTCAAGTGGCCCAACGTATATGACATCTGGAACACGTATCTCACCAAGTTCATTGATCGCTATGGAGGCAAAAAACTGGAGAGAGCACGGGACTTGTTCGAGCAGGCGTTGGATGGCTGTCCAGCAAAGTTTGCCAAAAGTAACGCGTTGCTTCAAGAGATTATATTGGCTTGCTGAAAGAATTTAAAGAGGCTTAGAGTGTAGTAATCAAATTCCTTTTGTTCTTAAGGCCTTTGAGACTGTAGAATGATAAGTCTTTTATTATTATTGTTCATAGAAAGCTCTGTAGAATCTAAATGAATCTGTGCTCCACTTTTAGCTATATTGTCTTTTCTCAGCAGTGTTATTTTCTGTGGGTGTGATCAGTTGAGGATTTTGTATGTGTTCTGCTCAACAGCTATCTACCTGCTGTATGCCAAGCTGGAGGAAGAGTATGGGCTGGCCAGGCATGCTATGGCTGTGTATGAGAGAGCCACACAGGCTGTGGAGACGGAAGAGCGTCATCACATGTTCAACATCTACATAAAAAGAGCTGCAGAAATTTATGGAGTCACCCACACCAGAACCATCTACCAGAAAGCCATTGAGGTATTGTATTTTCTAGAGTAAAATCTGTTGTTCATTAAATCTGGCTTCATTTGAACAAAATGATTGTGTTGTCTTTTGTTTCCACTCTCATGTCCTTCATAAATGCTAAGTGATCTGTTCAAAGCTGCAGGAATTCGCTTCAATCATGCACTAAAAAGCTTGTGTTTGGATTGCAGGTCCTCCCAGATGAACATGCCAGGGACATGTGTCTGCGCTTTGCTGATATGGAGAGCAAACTGGGCGAGATTGACCGGGGGAGAGCCATTTATTCCTTCTGTTCCCAAATGTGTGATCCCAGGGTGAGAGTTTTTATCAAACACAACAAATGTGTATTTGCTTACACTTCAAAAAGTCATATTTTAATTATGTCCTAAAGCCACAAGACCAATCCAGTTTTGTCCATTTTTTATTTTTAGCAGCATTCTATTGTCATTAACCACAAAACCAAAAATAGTGTCTTATGTTAACATGTTTTCCAGTACATTATAAAATTATATAATACTCTAGCCCAAAGCTAATGTTCGATGCTAGTCAAAGCACACCAATATGGTATGACATGCTGCAATACAAAACAGTAGGCTGTTACATTTGTAATAAACCTTTTTTGAGAAAAACTTAAGCTGTTGTTTGAAGTAAGTGAGTCAAGTCTTAATTGTGCAGTTTGCACAATGATGATTGGTGGCTAAACGCTTCTAATTCTTGCTAGCTGCATTAGCCTCATAGCTCATATTTTCTTCTGAGCTGTCACTTTAAACTATTATCTAACCTCTTTATTTTTACTACAGATGACTGCAAACTTTTGGCAGACGTGGAAGGAGTTTGAGATTCGCCATGGAAATGAGGACACCATTCGTGAGATGCTTCGGATAAAGCGTAGCGTACAGGCAACCTACAACACACAAGTTAACTTCATGTCCTCACAGATGCTTAAAGCAACCACCAGCGCCACAGGCACAAGTGAGTGAGCCACAGTTTCCTTTTGTTTTTTTTTTATTGTAGTATGTTGGGGAATGCATCATGAAGCTAGAAGATAGTTCTAGGTTTTCGAGGGCAAAACAAAGTAGAGCACTGTCACAATAAGTAATAAAAACCTTTACTAAACAATGGCTACATACCTATACATTAAGATGGTCTTCATCAGGGCATGCCCAACAACCATAGGTGTGGTTTAATCAAGGTTCAAGTGTAGTGAGCATGAAAAATGCATTATCTAAGTATCTCTGCCTGTCTTCACACCTCAGTATCAGACCTTGCCCCAGGCCAGAGTGGTGTAGATGACATGAAGATGTTGGAGCAGAAGGCACAGCAACTAGCAGCAGAGGCTGAGCAGGATAAGCCCAAACCCAAAGACAAGATACTCTTTGTCAGGTGAGTAATACACCTTTTTGCTCTTTTCTGTTTACTTCTCTGGGTATAATGGACTAGAGTTGTTCAGAAGATCCACCCTGTGTGTACACAAGGTTTAAGCAAACAGTCTTGTTGAGCTACTTAGCTCTGGTCAACACCATGACTGTTTAATTTGTGCAGGAGTGACACCTCCAGGAGCGAACTAGCCGAACTGGCCAAACGAGCCAACCCAGATGAGATTGACATTGATGACGATGACGATGAAGATGGAGACGGTGAACCAGACGGTGAGTTCTACTACAAAATCTGCATTTGAGTTACTCACTTCAATGGTCTAATGAGGTCTCTGTTTGGTCTTTTGAGCAGAGGTGCAGTTGGAACAGAAGACGGTCCCCACTGCCGTCTTTGGAGGACTGAAGGAAGACTGAATGGTCACTGTTGATGTCTATCTGCGTAGATCACATCCTCTGCCAGCAGCTGGAAATAGAAGATATTTGCAAATGAATGGGTTTCATTCTGTTGCGTTATTTTTTTAGTCATGTTTGCTGCTGTCCAGCATTTGTTCAATTACTGGTTCAGAACACAAGAGGTCACTGTTTCCCCTGTTCATTGTTTGTCTTTCTCTTTTAAAAAATCTCAAGAGACTATAAAAGTCACATTTCAGCAACCATGAGTGTTTTTCTTTTTTTTTTTCCTCTTCTGATTATACAAAAAAGCGAACTAGGGATAATTTACCACACATTTTCTTTGGCATTTCTGCAGATTTAACTTCTGGTCAACCAGAGGGTTTTGGCACTAGACTGGAATGTGTACATTTTTGTACTGTAAGTTAGCACTTGTTCATGTCAGGAACAATATTTTCACTGCCATTTTACTGCAAATGTTTATACTTTTAAAGTTTTGTTTAAAAACTTGTTGGAATGCAACCAGAATTTTAACTAGAATATAATAATTACAACTTATTTAATAATAAAAAACTTTTCCTTTACATTGTAAACAGTGTGCAAGAGCGAGTAGAAGTGAGCAAGTTTATCGTGATTTTGATTGAGGATTTTTAGCACTGCTTTTTCCACTGCAACAACAAAAAGCTTCACGGCAGCATAAGAATGAAAGAAAAATGTCAAGTTCCCCCATAATTAGATTAAAATAGTTACGCGAGCTAATCCTCTTAACGCAGTTACAGCGGTGCTGCTTTTGGCGATCTCCCTCAGACTTCCAGGGGACATGTGATGTGGACTTACAGAGGACTTTGATTTATTTGAGTTAAGTAGAAGGGGCCCAGCACTTTTTGGAGTCCACACAGCTTGAAGATTCAGGGACCAGCTGCTGTCCAACTTCACAGAGGCTGTGGAAAACAATCTGAATGGTGTAGACTTTTATTTCTTTTAAAGTCACTATTCCATGACCTATACAATGATCTTTACTATACAGGTAGCTTTGTTTGAGATTCAGCCTTTACGGTGGTCCACCCTGGAGTTCCTAAACCATGAAATTAAACACCAACTTTGTCTGAAACATCTTACACTAAGTCAGCTCCATGCTCAGTATTGTACTACACACACATTACTTTCCCAGCAAATGGCTGATGACACGTATGTAGTTTAAAATCTACATTTTGGAGTCAAAGGGAAGTGTAAACTCAAACTAAAGATGTTTTAGTACATTATTTTAGGTGTGAAAGCCTTTATTTATTTTCTGTTTTTTATTTGTTCTTTGTAAGTAACAACCAGTTATGAAGTCCCATTGGCTCAACAGAATATTGTGTAGTTTTTTGTTTTTTGTGTCTATCCATTTCCTCATTGCAATTATAAAATATCCATGCGCCAAAAGAAGATCTCCGCCCAGATTCCGGGATATTCAGACCATCACGGTCAAAAAAACTGATCCCAGATCAGCACTGCTTCGGCTGGGACAGTTTGTAAATATCACAACCGGTTGCTGACCAAGATTTTCCTTTTTTCCCTTCACCCATTAACCTGCCGCAGGTTCCACCTGTAGCACTGCACCTGTTTGGAAAGGGGAATAAACCGAAACGCCTCTCCTACCTGCTGGTGGCGTTTGCAGGGTTAGTCCCGCCCCCTTCGTTACGCAGGTTCGCCTGTCGCGGGCTGCGATTGGTCGCCGGCGGAGTGATCGACAGCCGTGTGGAGCACCTGGAAATCAGTCAGCGCAGCGATTCGGCCGAAGACGCAGCGCGATGCGGACTCTGAAACGGGGTCGGAAAATACACAGTTTTCCGGAGAGTCGCTGAAAGGCGGAGGTCTCGTGGACTGAAGGAGTCCGCTGCCGTTCTGGATGTTCGAGAAGAAGAAAAAGAAGGAGTATTTTTGCTCTGAGGAGCCACTTTTTCCCAGGCTAGGCTACTCGTGTTTGTGTGTGTGGTTTCCTCCCGAGAGGAGGAGGAGAGGAGTGGAGGACGCCACCACCACCACCCGAGAGCTAGCCCGTGTTTTCACCAGGCTCAATGCGGGGCTGTATGAAAAGGATGACTTCGTGAATTAATTCCCCGTTTTTCTACCATTTTTACGACTCTACCTACCCGCTTTTCTCGCTCTCCAGTCTTTCTCTGGGCTCGTTATGGTGGACTCGAGTGCGACGAGGAAGACTTTCGTGGTCCCTGACATAAAGCCTTTGGATGAGTATGATTTCAGCAGGGCCAGGGTATGCGGCAGTGTGGGCTGGCTGCTGGCGAAATCCTACGGCAATGCAGGTAGGGAAAACCGGGAGAAAGCTATGAGGGGGGGGGGGGGGGGG
>JBBIGC010000137.1:2419745-2444341 GCA_037576955.1 Lepidarchus adonis
AAGAGTTGTTTTTTTTTTTTCTTTGTCTCACTCTCTGACACTGCTTGCCACACACACACACACACACACACACACACCTACCTCCACCACAGCAGTGCGTCTAGTCTCTTCTGCATCTGAGTATTGTTCCCCTCATCAAACAGCGTGAAGGTGAACTACCAGGCTCTGTGTGTGTGTGTGTGAACTCAGCATTTTTAAGGGGCCCCACACAAAGAGCACATGTGTACAGAGCTATCAATTTGAACAGTCTCCACCATAAAAGCCCTACGCTCCTCACTCTGTCACACTGTCCTGTCTGGGATGAGCAGCCCATACACATGGTCTTGTCTCTGAATAGATTATTTCCCTAAAATGTTGCTGCTGATTCTAACATGGTCTTGATGAATGAATGGGGTCAGCTGTAGGGTGATGTTGGGTCCCATTGCTCCAGGTTCAGCGTGTCCTCCTGTGTTCCACCGCTCTGCTTAGGCTCATTGTCCGTCCCGGTCAAAGACAATGGGCAGCTCTCAGCGTTGTTTTCTCTAGGAATTTCCTCATTTGGTGGGATTTTTTTGGGATTTGAATGCGAATGGGATATTGTGGCAGCTTGCTCTGTGAGCACTGGCCTGCCGGGGAGTAGCCCGCACACCCATCCACCCACCCACCCTCACTAATCCTTTTGTTAATGCAGCCACATCATGGTTTCTAAAGGGAGTTTCACCAATACCCTAGAGCGTGGGGCAGATACTGTACGACAGGAACGTAGTTTTGCTCGACTCGGGACTGGAGCATCCTCCCCCGTAACACACACCTATCCCATGTGCGTACGGGGCGTCCTGGTCAATGGGTGTTTGGTAATCTGGCTCAGGGTTGTTGGGTGGTGGATTTAAGTGTGTGTAGCTTATGCTTTCTTTCGGGTTGTTGTTGTTGGTGGTTGTGGTGAAGCCCATGGCCTGAGCTAGAGGGAATTAGTAGGAATTTCCAGCTCAAATGCCTGATCATTGTTCTGACCTTCTTATTGTGGTTCTTGCTTCATGAATTTGGTGCGATATACACTTTTTCCCCATTGCCTTGCATTTATCAAATGATATTTAAGGAAAGATTTAGTGAAAGTGAATGGAAATGACCTGTAATAACACTGACATTCTACCACTTTCTGTCTAAATGATTGGTTGGAGCTGATGACCCATCATGAACAAGCAGCATAACCAAAACCCTCATTTAGCTGGAACACGAATGGTGAGTAGAACCAGAAATCTTTCGGTTTTCATCCGCCATCCCTTCTAGCTCAGGTTTCTGTCTAGCGCAGACTACACTTCATTCTTGTGAACGTTGTAATAAAGATAATGAAGCATTAGTGAATAAAATGAGCCCAACATTATAGTTGCCTCCTCAGTTGGAGAAATGTAGAACCAATCCTGGTGAAACCACTGCTGTTAAACTGGTACTAGTGTTTTTAATGAGTGAGCTTGTACTGACTTATTTGTTTTCATCTGTTGAGGCAGAAAGAACTGGGCAGGTCAGCATGTTTACCTTCAAGGGACAGTACATGTGCAAGATCTTCACAGCACCTTGGGATCTTGCATAAGTACTGGTAAGTGGTACTCAAATTAATATAGCAAAATATCGTGACCTACTTATAGACAATATATGCGCTGTTGTATCAATATTGGCAGTTTAAGAATTTTTTTGATGCATCCCCTATGGTTCAATGCGCATTACAGCTGTATGGTGCCAGCAAATAACGTAGTCTAACGGTAGAAACATGAGTCTGGAACCTTTATAAGGCATGTGAGGTTCTGTGGGATATGTATACAGCATGTTAAGCTAACAGGACTAACAATGGAGGATGTGATCATTGTTTTTCTGGTTCAAATGTATTTTACTGTAGAGATTAGCTGAATGACACATGGACAAGATCCAAAAACGAAGGAAAACTAGAGGCTGAAAAGGTGTTTCGATTTTCACCTACTTGTGCTGTCGATTATTTCCTGCTTGGGCGAACATCAGGACAGCTGACTGGTTAGAAAGAATTGTGCAAACTTCACAGATGAACAGTGGATACAGAACTTTAGTTTGTCTCAGTGTTTATTTATCTCCGTTTGCAACCAGAACTGGAGAAAACGAAATTGTACACAAACTACCATTACCTCTGCGAATAAGGACGGCTACTGATCTATGTGGTGTAGCCATTTCAGCAGACACAGTGCTTAGTCAAATGAGGTCATAAAATACTGTCATTTTGAGTTTCAATACTGTATACATTTCTTAAGTGAGAATTCTTACTGTGATATGCATCATATTGTTGCCCCTGTATCGTGATTAGTATTATGTCAAGAGGTTGTTGGCAATACCCAGTTCTACAGCTTGTGTGTGTTACTGATGTCCCATTGAGTTTGTGTAACAAGCTGCTATTCATTCCTGTGTTACTGTGCATTCCTGCACTGGCCTTGCCTTTGGTGCATAAACCTAGCAGGCCAAACTAAAGGAAAGCAGACACTGCTTATGTTGATTTAGGCTCAATAAAACCATTGCTGACGTGGTGTGACATAACATGCTGTCAAGATCTTGCAAACGTCCTACCCCTCCTAGTTCACTGGAACATCCGCACTTGTTCCAACAGATGCAAACACCAGTCACTCCTTTAAAGTAGCAGCTCTTTAGTTGGAACACAAGCTCGACTCTAGTTTATCGCTTGGGATTATGGGTTATTAGTTATGCAATGTGTTGCAGCTCCAGTTCTGTTTGTGTTCCTTCTGTTTGCATCGATGGCTGGGTTGGTGGACCACACCCTCCGGTCAAAGTCACCCTCACTGGAAAGCACGTCGAAGCCGGAGGGAGAAACCAGAGCAGATTAGGGTAGTCTGGCTGAATCGCTGTGTGTTTGGTGGGTGTGTGTATGTGCACGCGTGCGACCCTGGAGCAGTGAGATCCTGCTGAGCCAGGACTGCACTTATCTTCCTGTCTGACTCATGACATCATCAGTCCTCCTCTCTCTGAACCCGGACTGCATAGTGAGCGCTAGGCCTCCTGTTGTTTTTGCTACTGTCACATTGTTCATGACGTAGACATTTAAAAAAGGGCAATTCCCAAACAAAGTAAGCCTGGATTTTGAAACGAATCACCTCTGTCAGGCTTCCTGTGATAGCACAGCAGATTATAATCTGATCTTTATTGGAGTATTGGCTCATGAATGAGGCCAGTTGTGAATTGTCCAGTGTAAAGTCTAATGCTAACACTTCATGCGATTGTGGTAGTTTTCATTGTGATAATGTTAGCGGTTGCCCGATACTGGATTGTTATGGCCAATATCGATATAAATTCTTAGAGGTCACTGTTCCATACTGCTGTAAACACTTTGGCAGTATAGGTAAAGCTGCTTTGTGACAACTTCTGTTGTAAAAAGCGCTATATAAATAAAACTGAATTGAATTGAGGTAACGTTGCTGGCTCATATGAAAGATTGAATTCACAAAAAATGTATGTATGTGTAATATATATATATAATAAAATGTGTGTGTATATATTTCATTAAAATTCAGCTTGAATTTTTGCTCTAAGTTTTGCTGTATTTTATATATATATTCAAGCTGAATTTTATATATATAATATATATAATTCAGCTTGAATTTTTTCAGAGAATGCTTCAATATGCTCACGTTTAAGCCATAACAAGTAAGGGTTATTATTATGACCTTTTCAATGGTGGAACTGAGAAAGTGGGCAGACTTTTCTTTATGGAAATGGCCCATAGGAGCTGCTTCAGTGTGTAGTACTGTAATGTTTTAATTTGGGGGAACACTGCTTTACCTTTCACCCTCAGCTACAGTCCATCCTCAGCTGAAACTCCCATCGTTTCTATTTGCCTATTGGTGGATATTATCAGTTCTTTTAAAAATTGACCAGTTGTATGTTTAATTGCAAAGGGGACATGATTAGTTCTGGGTAATTTAATTTAGTAGACTGTGGTGTGTGAAATTACTCACTTTTTGTTAGTGCTTCTTTAAGGGATGTCGATCAAAGCAATTTTAAACTATTGGGATGGACTCAAGCATGAATCCTTTGTTTATATCAGTCATCGCACAGGTGCTGTAAGTTGAGAGCTTTGTGGCAGTGTGCGGTTAAACTGGAAAATGAAAGCAGTTCAGTGGGCACATGATGTTTTTATACAAACATTTCAAAAGGTGGTAATAACAGATGCATTAGTACTACCAGTTTGATTAGACACCTAAAATAATAAGCACTCATGTTTGTATCGCAGGTGTAGGATGCACCGAAGCAACATGCACTGGAGGGCAATTTTAAACAGGGAGAGAAATTTGCTCGATAAAGTGTAAAGGCAAATAAGATTACAGAGAGGGTTAATCTCAGGAAACCATAAATACTGAAACACTGGCACATTTTTGTAGCGTGATATTTAATTAATTGTTACACTCCTAGAATATATTTTATTGGTGCTGCTGGAACTAAGCCTTGTTTTTGCACAATTTGGAAATGACCATAAGAATATAATAGACCAATAGAAATAATCAACAGCGACCAAGAATACAATATCGATGCATTAGTAGCAGTGAAAGGCTTTTTTTGTCTTCTAAAAGCACTTTTAATAATGTAAGACTTTAAATAATCTTATCTATTTTACAATATAGTTTCTACTGTTATATAATTTGTTCCTACAGCCACGTTTGTGTCCTCACTGTCGTTTTTTTTCTATAGAGTTTGGTTGTATATCATTGTTTGCCGTCGCAAAAGCAGGTTCTTAAAATCCACAGAAGTTAGCAAATCTGTGAAACTTTGATAATCTGCTGTTCGATTGTTTGCTCAGGTCGTAATTTCCACCAATAACAAGTGCTGAGTACGTTCTGTGAGTTATCAGGAGACATTACGGTCTTTCGCCCATGGCCACAACGATAACAGAGCAGGTCACACAGCTCCCTGTGGCCTTGTGTGTCTGTGCTGAACCCAAACTCTGAGTAGTGAGGCTAAAAGTCTCTTAACAGCAGCACCTAAGCACATACCAGCTGCTAATTGCTACCTGCATGAATCGAGCACTTTCTTAGTATGTGGGTGTTCTTTCTCATTCTCTGTGGGTTGGATTTACTCTGAATAGTCAGATCTATTAAAGCACAGTCTTTGGGGCTTTGTCCCATTTGAAGAATATAAATCTGAGCCCACTGTTTTCATCACACAATGGACATGTCTGGCAAACTGACTCGGCTTCCCTTGCTGTGCCTCTACTGTTAAAATTCAAATGAAGTATAACCAGAACTGTTACTCCGTTTGCTTTAGAGAGATGGATGGAAGGTGCCCGTATCATGCCAGGGTACTTCTACACAAACTGAAAATAATCCTTGTTCAGTGTGTGGTCACGTTTTAGCAAGAAATTACACCAAATTAGAGAATTTGGCATCAGAGGATGTTTGCCTTGGGCCACATCAGCATTATTGTGTAATTTAAAACTGAACTGTAATAGTTTTTTTTTTAATTCTATTTTATATAACAATCTGTAATAACAGTAAAACCACAGACTAGTAAAGTGATAAAACTGACTAATCGTTTCATTACAGTGGCGTGTGCCAAGGTACGGGATATATTAGGCTGAAAGTGAAGTCCTTTCTTCATGTAGATGTGCTGGAAGCAAAAGAAAAGGGCAAATGTAAGGATCTGAGCCTCTTAAACAAGGGTCTTATTGTGTTGGCTACAGGACCGAGTCAGAGCATCTCCAGAACAGCAGTTTTATGGAGCTTTCCAGGTCTGCAGTAGTTCGTACCTACTAAAAGCAATTTCATGAAACCCCAGTGACCGGGTCATGCTTCACAAAAACCAAACTTGAGTGCAACATAGGTGTGACAACAACTAGAAAACAACTAGAACAAAATGTAAGTTCATGAGCAAAATTAATACAGATTACAGCAGATGTCTTCCCCTCAAAAATTATTGATTAGAAGTGCTGTCATTGTAGGAATTAAACACTGCAATTCAGTAACTTTAAAATATTTAATTGTATGTGCTTTAGCAAACTGTCTCACATTAAGTGGAAGTTTATTTTCCTGGTATGTTTTTTTTCTTTTAAACTCGGACTTAGAATTAATTAAATTTGTTGCTCTTTTTAATTTTCTTATAAATTGGCTCAGTAATTGCTCAGTAGGTCATGAAGTAGAAGTATGAAGCACTCTGCAACCTGAACCTTCATCACAAATGCAAGCTAGCAGCTATTAAGTTGATTTTGCGAGCATTACTGAAAGAGAGGAAACCCACACCAGCAGGATCTCACGTGCATATGTTTATAGTAACGGATGTCATTTGTGCTGTCATATCTTAAATGTTTGCTGTCTTAAATTGATTATTGAATAAGGAAAAACATACCCAGGGGATCTAAACATTTATTTTTTGTCCCGATGTCTTGGGAAGTAATGGTTTCACAAACACACACGTGTTTGCAAATGCAATGCATATAAACAGACTGGCATGTTTAACCCTTTAGCAATCGGTTCAGCGTTAACGGGATAGATTGCCAAGGATGAGGTAAAGGATGGTATTTTAATAAGTATTGCAAACTTCAAATATCTGTTAAAGTGGTGTTTCTTATCCCAAAAATATGTTTGAGCTTGTTTAAACCAGTGTTTCTTAGCCTAGTCCTTGGAGCCTACTTTTAGCTTTAGCGTAATGTATTGGGAGCTGAACGAGTCAGATGAGTTCCACGGTTTAGTTTGAGAAATACTGGGTTGTACTCGTACATCATTTGTCTTTGCTGGTTTTGGTTAGCTGATAGGATCAGGTTTTCATTGTTTAATGAAGAACACTGTAGCATTATATAAAGTGCAGGAACCACACAGCCATCAACACATCATTGCTGCTGTGGGTATAAATGCTTATAGAAGTTCCAGGCAATAAAGTTGGTCATTTAGCTTTGCATTTTAAAAATACAATATGATGTTCTAAACCATGATAGAAAGTTGGGTCATTACTGTGATGACATTCTGAATAAAATTTGTTGTTGTAATTTTTTTATTAGCATGCCTTTTGTACACCTTTTTAAAAACATGGTTTCTCTGGCCCTGCCCCGGCACCCGCTGGAAGCTTGTTGGCATGATTAGTCATCGATGTCCCATTGGTGTGTCAACGTGATGAGTCAGCAGGTCAGGAGGGTGCATGGATGATGTGAGAGAGGAGTGTTTTCACACAATCCCTTTAAAACCCCTGACAGTTTGAGTATCTACTGTTCAAAGCAGCCACATGCTCTGCTCTCTTCATTAAGCTTTTTAGCACTTCCTCCCATTCACTCGTCTGTTTTGTCAGGTTTTGGATATAAGTTTTCCACTACTTGGTCATACAATTTCACAATAAGCCTAAGATGCAATTCAATGTGCCCGTTTCTTTAATTAAGTGGAATATTTATAAAAAAAAGAAACACATTTAACACTACACAACAGTACAATGTAGTATTAGCTACAAAAATAACTACAGAGCAAGATGCTCAGGAAACTAATTTCATCACTTTAGGATTGTTCTGAAGTTTGTGTATGAACGATGTATGGGTAATTGCTGAAAAATAAATAAATAAACATTTGAAATATACACACATGACTACAGTTCTTTTCTAACTGAATATACTAGATTAAATTTGAGCAGTGGGGAAAATGATGTATGGGTGTAAAATTTAAAATTTTTTTTTTTTTTTTTTTTAAACAATTAAGTTTTTATTGCAATGAAAATGTAAAAAACAATGAATATGATTCACTAATATAATTTCTGGATGTATAGGCCCTTAGCTTTTTGTATAATTACCGTAACTGCAACATATTTAGTCATGAACACTATAAAAGATTATTTAAAATTTGTGTAAAATAAAAAAAACAATACAAATATAAAAAACGATGAACAGTTTAGATCAGTGCTACAACCGTTCCTTTTTTGTTCAAATTGCACGTTCATTTTGGGGAGCTGGAGCCGATCCCAGTTGACAACAGGTCAAGGTACGTTACACCCTAGACAGGAGGTCAACCCAACGCAGTGCAAGGAAACCCACACAAACGCAGAAAGATCTTGCAGAATCCACACAGAAAGGCACCTGTGACTGATCCAGGGATATGTCCCAGGACCATCTTGCTGCAAGACAACAACACTAACTTCACGGTGCCTCCCACTGCTCCAAAAAGCGTCAGCATTTTCTTCAAATATTTTTCTATCTCCTTAAAAAACCTAAGTGTATAATTTCATTCAAAAAATCTTTGATGATGCAGGTGTATTGTGACTAGACACTATTGTTACCATTACTAGAGTGAGAATTATTGCTGGGAATGTGTGTAGTATTCTCACTGGTTCAGAAGTCAGTAGTTGTTCTCTTTTGTGCAAATAGTAGGAGCGAAGGATTCAACCCCCAAACTCCGGCACATTGCTGCTCTAATGTTGGAATTCAAGCGCTACATTCCAGCCAGTCTAAGGGCACCAGTAAGCTTAATTTTAACTGCACTTGTAATTTCCCCATGTATCCTGTGTTTGTTCAGATTGTTGTTTTTTGAACCTTACTTTACTTTTCCACATGCCATGATTTCTTCTTCTTCTTCAGTGTAGACCACACGTTCCCAACTCCGGAGTTAGACTCCAGCGCTACTCTAACACACATGATCCAGGTAATAAAGGCCTCAGGAGTGTGAATAATGGAGCCAGGTGTGTTGTGATGGTGGTAGACCTCCAGGACCAACACTGAACACCCTTGATCAACCAACACCACACTTTTGGATGTGACTGTAACTTTAAAAGCCCATAAACAATCTACTCCCAGATAATCCTCCTTTAAACATTTAAGCCCAAGGATCCCCACGTTAGAATGCAGGGGTGTAAAGGGCAGACTCATCTACTGTTTGTCATCTGGATTTAAAGATGTGACGTAAAGCAGGATTCTGTGAACTCGTAGTCGGGTTTTTTAAGCTGTATTGTAGGGTATAGCTCATACACATCTGAGCTGTCAGTACCACATGTTTTGTATCTTTTGTTTGTAACAAGTACTGCTGGAAAATATGCACAAACCCAAAGGTTTGGCATTTGTGAAGAGATCTTAGAGCAAATTGTAGGGATCTATTATGCTTTGGTCTTATTAGACACTTTCCTCCGGCACAGTAAAGCTGTTCTGCGTTATTTCAACAAATTCTGGTTGGGTACACAATAGCATTTTAACAGGGTGTGTCTCTGTCTGTGTCTCTCTGTCTGTGTCTCTCTGTCTGTGTCTCTCTGTCTGTGACTCTGTCTGTGACTCTGTCTGTGTGTGTGTGTGTGGTGTGTGTGCGCATACAAGGCCACGCAGTTGTGGTTTGGCAATCCTATAATAGTCCTTTTAATGTTTGAGTTTTTATATTCACACATTCACACACATTTGGACTTTTTAGAAATGTTTTGAACCAGCAGGGCCTAATGCCATCTAACCGTTGTGCCCACCTCTGTGCCCCCAATCAAAATAAAGTGTACTTAAAGCTCAATGTTCCCATGACAACCATCTCAAAACTAAATTCGAAGCAGCTCTCATTTGTGAAGGGGTAATTCAGGGAAAATGTGTCCAGTAATTACAGAAACGCCTCAGCCGTGAGTCCTCCTTGCATGTAATCCTTTGTGGCAGAACTTTTCTATCAGCATACAGTATATATTTGCCATTTTTTGCATTTTTATCACACTTCACAGATCAAACTAAATTATATTATTATTTATATTATTCTTTATTATTATTATAATATTATACAAACATGGGAAAAGTAATTGGTAATAATAATAATAATCAAGGGTTTGCAATAGCTGGCAATGTGCCTTGCAAACTGCTGTGGAGGAATTTCGGCCCACTTCTCTTTGTCTTTTAATTTAGCCACGTTGGTGTTTTTCTGCGCGTGAATGGCCTGTTTAAATTCATGCAAAAGCATCTCATTTGGATAGAAGTCCGGACTTCGTCTAGGCCTCCCAAAGCTTTTCCTTAAGCCGTTCAGAGGTAAACTTGGTAGATTTTGGATTGTTGTCCTACTGCAGGACACAAGTGCGATTGAGCTTCAGGGCACAAACTGATGTCTGGACATTCTTCAAGATTTTCATGTCGAGAGCAGAATTTATGGTTCTATCAATTTCGGCCAGGCCTTGATCCAGCAAAGCAGCCCCAGATCATCACACTACCACCACCATGCTTGACTGTTGGTGTGATGTTATTTTTGTGAAATGCTGCATTAGTTTTACACCAGATGTAATAGGAGGCAAACCATTCAAAAAGTTGATCTTCTTTCTCATCAGTATACAGAATATTAAGATTTTTATTTTTTTTTGTCAAATGGGAGGTGAGCCTTCACCCTGCAGCTGCACCATTGTTTTTTAGCCTTGTTAGTTGATGGGTTTAGAGCTGCAGACCAGTGGCTACAAGTATCAAAAATGACTTTTAACATACTAGATAAGCCATTAAGTGTCTTTGAAAATATGAGAAGTTTATTTATACCCTTATATGAAATTTTGCCCTTGCTGACCTCTAGATAGAATCCTCATGCTTTCATTAAAAACTACAGAACAAGCTCGCTGATTCACTTCATCATCTTTGGTATACATCTGAAAGTGTGCTAAAAGAAAAAAAAAACTTAAAATGGAGCAAAAAACACAAGACTTCCTGCCCCAGCCTCAGTTCACATTAAAGGCTACAGGCTACATGCCTATGATGCTTCAGGATAGATTTGTTTTCAGAATCGGATGTTTTTAAATTTTTTTTTACCCTTTTCTCATACAAATGATATTGTTTTTCCTGCTGGTACTTCTCTGACCATGACACTGCATATCCGATTAGTGTCTTCTTTACTTCTGTCTGCATTCATGCTTGGATACAACCCATGATTGAAGTCAGTGAGATTAAATTGCTCAATTAGGTGCTGTTGCACATGACTCGTGGTAGAAGGCAAATTCTGCTGTTTGCTGTTGTCTGTTGGAGTTGCTTTTTGCTGTCTTGGTTTAGCCTTTGGTCGTCGGGGCCATTGTCTGGGGTCTGTAGTCTTATTTTAGCTCTCGCTCTCTTCCTCACCTTGAAGATTGAGGTTGATTGAGGTTGTGTGGACTTGAATGCTGGTGTTCATTTGCAGGTGTGTTCTAGTGGTGAGAACAGTGAGTTAGGTTGAAGGTATTGGCCTTTTTCTAAAGTTAATGTGTACATATACTGCTGTTTGCTGACACAATACTGTATTTAGGAGACGCCAAAGGCAGCAGTTAGCTAATTTAATGAGCCAAATAGATTTTTTAAGTTTCTGTATGTATCGGTGTCTGTGTGTGTTTGTCCAATATTTAGAAAGTGACATAACCTCTAATGGAGTGCAGGTGTAACTAACGATTTATCTTTAGAAATATAGACTAGCAAAAATCTATTAAGTATTTTATTATTTTTGCTTTTTACAATAGGAAACGACTCCAAGAAGTTAGCCATATCTTTTTGGATATTATTATTTTTGCTTTTGTTATTTTAGTATATCTGCCGCAGAGATCATTATATGATTCTATCAGGATATTTGGGCCTTGATACATTACCATGAATTTATTGTGATGCTTTACATTCACAATAACTCTTCAGATTCAGTTCTGCATTACATTGTGATTTATTTCTTCTGTATATTATAAAAATGCATTATAAGTCATAAGGAAAATACACATGGCCCAAATAATCTCACATGATATTATTTAATTCCATTGGTCTTTCTGCTGGGAAGCAAGAGAAGGTTTTGCACCATATTGCAAGCAATGTTATCAGATCAGATATACACTATACTGCCAAAAATATTCACTTGCCCATTAAAATAATGAAATTTAGATGTTCCAATCACTTCCATGGCTACAGGTGTATAACTTGAAGCACCTAGGCAGCAGACTACTTCTACAAACATTAGTGAAAGAATGGGATGCTGTCAGGAGCTCCGTGAATTCCAGTGTGGTCCCGTGATAGATGCCACCTGTGCAACAAGTCCAGTCATGAAATTTCCTCTCTACTAATTATTTCACAGTCGACTGTCAATAGTGTTATAACAAAGTGGAAACGATTGGGAACGACGGCCAGGTAAAATGACAGAGCGGGGTCAACGGATGCTGAGGTGCATAGTGCACAGAGGTCGCTACAGACCTCCAAACTTCATGTGGTCTTCAGATTAGCTCAAGAACGGTGCATAGCGAGCTTCATGGAATGGGTTTCCATGGTTGAGCTCCTGCATCCAAGCCAAACATCAAGTGCAATGGAAAGTGTGGGATGCAGCGGTGTAAAGCACTGCTACTGGACTCTAAAGCAGTGGAGACACATTCTCTGGAGGACATTATGCTTCTCCCTCTGGCAATCTGATTAACTAGTCTGGTTTTGGCGGTTGCTTGGAGAACGGTACTTGTCTGACTGCATTTTGCCAAGTGTAAAGTTTGGTGGAGGGGGTATTATGGTGTGGGTTGTTTTTCATAGGCTGGATTTGGCCCCTTAGTTCCAGTGCAAGAAACTCTGAATGCTTTAGCACCAAGAAATTTTTCATGCTCCTAACTTTGTGGAAACAGTTGGGGATGGCCCCTTCCTGTTCCAACATGACTGCACACCAGTGTACAAAGCAAGAACTTGACTGGCCTGTACAGAGTCCTGACCTCAACCTGATAGAACACCTTTTGGATGAATTAGAGCAGAGACTGTGAACCTTCTTGTCTAACATCAGCATTTGACTTCACATGTGAATAATGGTCAAAAATGTTCATAAACATACTCCTAAACCTTGTGGAAAGCTTTCCCAGCAGAGTTAAAGCTGTTGTAACTAAAAAAAACTAAAAAGTAACTAAAAAAAACTAAAAAAAAAAAAAAAAAAAAAAGCTGTTGTAACTGCAGAGGGTGCGTCACCACTTTTGGCAATACAGTGTATGTACTGGAATAAAAAATGTTAAATACAATAAAATATTATAAAATGTTCATATTTGGACGTGCGTGTATGTATGTGTGTGCGCTCACATTTGACTGGGTGGCCAGGTTCTCCAAATCAGTCCTAGATTTGCACATTTTTGTCTTCTCCATTTCCAGGTATTTCTCTTCCCCTGCCTTTCTGTAAAGATGCAGCACAGAACAGTCATTCATTTACTGCTGATCCCACAGGGAAACAACAGCCCTATCAGTTCCCTCCATCAGACTCTGCTGTGGCCTTTGCATCCTGCTTTGCATTCTGGGTTTGAGCTCTCCATTGGAAACAGCTGATAGACAACACATGAACATCAATTTGCACTGTTTATTTTTACAACTAACCTTATGCAACAGTTGTTTCGTTCTCTTTTTGTTTTTTTAAAAGGCATCTCCACAAATAAAGTAAATGTTTATGCTTTAGTGAAATGTGCTTCTTTATATTCTCCGTCCCTGAAGTCGCTTTATTCAGTAATAAGAGCCATGACCTCATCATTTCATATAAAGAAGCTTGTTGTTATTGTGCCTATAATAGTAATAGGTGCACAATAAATGTAAATGACCCCTGATCTGATTGGGTGGTTTGCACTGTGCCCCATTTAAACACCAGCATGGACTGAAACATGTTTTATCCTCTTTATAAATGAATCCTGTAAAAACTACAGCCTGGGAAGCCATATTTTATTGGTAAGCCATGCCTGTTTCGGTCAGAGCCCTTTCCTTGTCCTAGAACGTGTCCTTTCCCTCATCTTAGAACTGGTCCTGCGGCTTTTAATAGCCCTTTTAGCATGTGTGTGTGCACCTGAGACGAGCTGCACTTGTCGTGTGGTTTTGATTGGCCATAAAGGCAGCAGAACCAGTTTGCTGTGGGCGTGTGGGGTATATGTTTCAAGCTTGACTTTCACAGGTCTTTGTGTTTGTTTGGGTACTTGTTTTAAGTGAAGCTACATCAAATCAGCCTGAGAACTCCTGTCATGTGCTGTGTATACAGACTAGTGAGGCATGTGCTGTTGAGTGTGTGATATCAGAATGGGCCATTGTAGAAGAAGCTTTATGTATGTATGTGGGTCATTACTTCCCTGTTGGTAAAGTGGTTCAGGTTACATTTTTAGCTATATTCATTAGCCCCCCAGCTTCCAGAAATCCCCGTGCTTTTTTATTGTAAAGCACATCAGGAGCATAGACAAAGTCCTGGGTCCAGTTGTTTTTGCTCATTGGTGTCATTCAGTGTCTGACAGCTGAGAAGTACAGTAGGGTAGGGCTGGGTGATATGGCATGACAATAATAATATTGCAATATTTTTAAACTATATTGCAGTTCACAATATATATCTTTATCTTGAAAGTTCCTCTAAATCACTTTATAAATGATAAATTCAAACCTACTTTGCATAAAATGACAGCAATATAATTTATAATATATTTATAATATAGTAAACCCTTTTATTTTATGAGCTTTTAAGTTTAATTTAACAGACTCTATTTTAAACTGAAGTTCAACATGGTAAACTCTTCATTTAAATTGGGGAAACTGCAACGTTATAGTTGAGACAAGCAACCAGTAACCAGTTCTTTAGAAGTTTTATGCCAAAAACACAAGCCTGTCAACAACATCTGGCTTGAGTGATGCCCGGTGGCGTGTAACTACATTGGTACTAAATACCCTTTTGGATGGGGAACTGGTTGTTGGCACACATGGATACCAAGGAGTTTTCTGGATGGGCAGGGGGAGAGAGGAGTTTTCTGGATGGGCAGGGGGAGAGAGGAGTTTTCTGGATGGGCGGGGTGGAGGAGTTTTCTGGATGGGCGGGGTGGAGGAGTTTTCTGGATGGGCGGGAGAGAGAGGAGTTTTCTGGGTGGGCGGGGGAGAGAGAGGAGTTTTCTTGAGAGGAGTTTTCTGGATGGGCGGGGTAGAGAGGTTTTCTGGGTGGGCGGGGGAGAGAGGAGTTTTCTGGATGGGCGGGGAGAGAGAGGAGTTTTCTTGAGAGGAGTTTTCTGGGTGGGCGGGGGGGGAGAGAGGAGTTTTCTGGAGTTTTCTTTTCAACCCGAGATACATCAAGTATACTCCATATATCGCCCTGCGTTAGGGTATAAAAATATTATCAATAAACCTAATTATACAGTTATTCAGTGTTTGTGTAAATACACAGTAATGGGTTTAAAACTGTTTTAACTGTTTCAGAACTGTTTGAGTAAACTGCTCATTTATTTCCCTTGAAACACCAAAAAAGCAGCTTTGGGTGAAAAGAATAGAACATTTAAACCCACATTAGTGCTGTTTTCTTATGTTGTTCATATTAGTACTATGTAAACATGGCTTCAAAAAAATATAAACCGCTTCAATACTTCAGAAATATTTTATAAAACATTTAAAATGTACGTTTTATTATTATTATTGATGTACCATCATGTCTGGAACAACATCTGGCTGGTGGATCGGTTACATTTACGAGAACCTGAAACATTCAATGTGCTTGTATAAACATCAGCATTATATCAAAGACAACACAGCCTTACAACTTTATGTGCATTAAGTTAAATGTCTATGTTAACATTATGCAGAAACATGACAGCAGGCTATTTGAAATGAAATGTTCACTGGTTTATTAGAGTTCAGGGTTAAAGCAAGTCATTTAACCCCTAGTGCAGATACTCTGTCTGTCTCTGATAGGGTTAGACTCCAGGTGGGTGCACTGCTCATGATCCTGGAGGCTCGAAGGGGTGTGGGTGTCACTCAGTGAGCTGTCAGTTATAGACAGTGTTGTGAAGAGGAAACCTAGATTGATGGCCCTGGAGCCAGGATGGCACGCCTGTCACCAAGTCCTGCTCTGCTAGCAGTTGTAGGAGGTAGCTGTTCTCCACAGCACTCGATTTGACTTCATTTAACCCCTGCTTTTCTCACTGGGTCAGATGATTGGTGCCCCAGGCCAGTACGAAAGGAGTTTGTCCATTTTAATTCCGCTTGGGTCACCTTATTCCTCTGCTTCTCATCATTCTCTTTTAAAATAGTGGCTCAGAAGGTATGTAACTAGCATAAGAGCTGGAGTGTTTTGCAAATTGCGTCCCATAATCTTCACACTTGACTGAAACAACATTGGTTTGTTATGGTCTAGACTATTTTAGGTTTCTGAAAAATGGGAGGAACACTTTGGGGGTGTTGGGGGATCAGAAGGCGAGTGCATTGGCTTTGACTATGTCGTGTCACCGCAGAGAGCAATGGACCGGATGGGCATGATTATCTGAGCGTACAGACGTCTGAACTCTTTCCAACTCTGTCATGGTGCTAGTAGCCATTTCTGGTTTCTCCTGTTTTTCTCCCCAAATGCTTTAGGTGGTTTACATTGGCAGTTTCTCACACAGCGAACCTCCTCTTTAATTAGGTTTTAAGAGAAAACCTTGCAGACAGTGTTGACAGTATCACGTCACAAAGTAGTGACAATGCGTAATGTAACTATTAAGTAATGCAATAGCAATTAGACATACAGCCATAACCTTAACACCACCTGCCTAATATCGACTGCGTCCATGTCAGAGTCAGCATTATCATTGTGTACAACTCCCCACATGCAACAGTGAGCCTTGGGTACCCATGACCCTGTCACCAATTAACCAGTTGTCCTTCCAATAATCACTTGGTAGGTACTAGGGGTGGGAATCGCAGGGTATCTCACGATACGATATGCGATATGTGGTCCACGATAACGATGATATCGCAATACCACAACTGAGACTCACCTCCTTTTTAAAGCTCTGCAGCGACGTGTGTGTGTACTCACGCTGGTTGTGAGAGACGCACATAGAAATGAAGCCGTCGCAAAATAATCCACTCTGTTCCATCAATGTTCTAAAAGTCAAACTCAGACTGGGGTCTCAGTCGAGCGATTTTGCTTCCAACTGTTGCAGTTTCAAAGTTTAGAGCAAAACAAGCATCTTCTTCTACTCTCCAAGTCAATCAATCAATCAAGTCGAGCAGCGCCACCCAGAGGAGAGGAGAGGTAGCAACGCCGGTGAGTCAACTAGGTGGCAAATTTAAATATGGATATTGCTACCGGCGTATCGATTATCGTATCGCGTGAGGAAGGACGACGATCTATCGCAATATCGATATTGTGGCCCACCCCTAGTAGGTACTATCTACTGTAGACTTTGAACAGTCCACACGACTTGCCAAGTGGCTAAAATCCGTGCACTCACTAGTTTTTCCTGCCTCCCACACATATACTGTTCACTTGCTAATTAATATACCCCCAAACCTTGACAGATGTCGCTGTAATTAAATGACTAGAAACTTAATGTTATTCACTTCAATGGTGTTAATGTTATGGCTGATCTGTGTATATAAGCTTGGTTATAGGTTTCGCATGAAAATATTAACAAAGGCATGGACCATTTAGTTTAATAACGATACTCAGTTCAAACCTTTTGAAATAGTTTTTCTCTTCAATCAAGGGAACGTCTGACATCAGTTACATCACTACTACTACATGATTTTTGAAGTATCCAGGCAAACTGGGTGGGCATAAGGGTCTGAGCTACTTTGACAAATGTCATATTGTGATGTTTAGATAACTGTGTCCGAGCATCTTCAGAACAGCAGCTCTTGTTGAGTGTTCCAGGTTTGCAGTAGTTGATGATCCAAGGAAGGACGATATTGGTGAATCAGTGACTAGGTAATGGGCACCCAAAGCATATTGATGCATGTGGGTAGTGAAGGCTAGCCCACCTGGTCCCACTGAAGAGCTACTGTAGCACAAGCAAGTGAATGCTGACTGTGTGTCAAGGCAATTCCATTCTATTCTTATAGCTCATTTCACAACTGCTGTCAGAAAGCAGGTTTACAGAATCTGGGTCGGAGCCAAGAGTGACAGAACACACTACAGAATAATAGGCAGGTGGTGCTAATGTTGTGGCTGATCAGTGTATATTTTAGTTTTTAATGGGAAAAATCTGCCTTAGGGTGTAATTACTTTTCACTCTAAGAACTGCTCAGCCTTTGTTTCTTATAACAGCATCTGGAGCAACTTTGTGTTCCCTCTTGTTCCGAGACAATTTTGGTTCCACGCCTGTAGCCACGGATGAGTGTCGCAAGAAATGGATTTATTTGCAGCTGTTTCTGATTTGTAGCCACATACTTGACATTTTCCTTATGTTACATTCTGAGACAATCCAGCTAACAGCCCGGTGCCTCGTATTGTAAGGATAAAAGGAAAATGCACAAATTTCTCTCTTGAACTGCTGTTTTAATGAGAATTAATTTAGAGACACATGTACAGGTGCAAGGTGTACATGTAATGCTGCAACAATGTGAAGAAAGGCTTTAATTAATTGACTCTTGTGTGTTTTTGTCTGTGTGTATATCACTCTTTTTGCTAAACCAGGCTTCATTTGTTGAGAGGTAAACAGTAATTCAGGGATCTGATGAGAAAGGCTCATTCTAAAGAAACAGCTGGTTAGAGTTTCTTTAATGTGGTACTGATGGGAACCAGAGGCCATAATCTCTCGAGTTTGTATGTTGCCATTTTTGTACTTTTCCAAAACCAAATATATGTCCAAATATGTCAAGTTATATCAGAGTTCGGTTCTGAGAGTGACGTAACTCTATAATGATGCTGCAGAGGCTTTATTGAACAACACTGTGCTTTATTTACAGTCGGCAACATGCATGAACAGTCGCATATTACAGTAAAGCATGTGGTAAACGTTGCTCCAGATAGAAATGCACTTTTTAATGCTTCAACTTACACCACAGCACTAAACGCGTTATAGAGGTGACTTGTGGCAAGACCACACTGATGATGACACCGTGCACTATTAACCCCCCATCTCACCCACCCGTTGAAGCTCTCTGATGCTGGGCAGCACATTTGGCTCCAGAATGACTTGAGTCTACCTTGCACAAATTCAAGACTCCCTGTGCCAGATGCAGCAAAGCAGCCCCAGAACATAACTGAAGACATGTCACTGGCCTTATGAAAAGGACAAAAAAAAAAAGGCTTGTTTATTTAATCCAATCATTTGTTAAACACAGTTATTTATACAGTGATTAATTATCAACTATAAACTCAGGACTGTGACGGGCCTTGTTAAACCAGTTGCATTCCTACCTGGATGGGAAATCCCCTGTGTATTCGCCAGTGTTGTTATACACTTTACTGCATTTCAGGGAGTTTAAAAAGAGTTGATTTTCCCTTCACTCTGATTTTCAGATTTACTGTCTGTTGTAAACTATCTGCTAAATAGGGGTGTGACACATAATCAATCTGTATTGATGTATTGACCAAAATGAAGCATGATCCGATTTATTGATCACTCTGTGTTCATCCCACAATTCATTTTATTTCATTTTACTGTCGGCAATGGTTTATTCTTCAGAACCAAGCATCAATTTGAACAAATTGTTGACTGAATTAATCTTTTTTTTGTCCTGGCAAATTTTGGCAGAACAGAAAGTTACAAACACAACTAGCAACTACATCTTTATGAACCATTCCAGTCTGGCTTTAAACATCTCACAGTACTGAGACTGCTCTTCTTCATGTCGCCAATGACGTACTGCTGACGTCTCTCTGGAGTTGGCATTTCTGGCAATGTTCTTTCCTGTTTTTTACTTTCTGATAGACAGCACATCTCCCTTGGTAAACATAAATCCCCCATAACCTTTGGTAAACATGGTGTACCACAGGGATCTGTCCTTCGACCTCTACTTTTCATAATTCAGTTATGCATCAATGTTTGCAGAAAATATTGTGTATTTTTTCCATGTAATCTTTTCAATTACAAAATTACCAAACTTTTGGATAAGACTGTATTTAACATAATACTTCTAGGGTTTTAACATATTGACACAATTCTTATGCAGAAGTTTGGGTACTCCTTGATAAATAAGATTTTGATGATTTTGTAATTGAAACGATGTAACACAGTCTCTCTGGGACATGGAAAAAATACACAATATTTTCTGCAAACATTGATGCATAGTTAATTTTAAGCCTTAAATTGAACAAAAATAAAAATGGTTTCCTCGCTGCCAAATTATTGACACTCTGGACTCAGTTTGGTCTGGTTGTCATCAAACTCTCTCAAACTCAGCACAGAAAAGTCGGCACAAAGACCTTCATCTCATAGTTCCCTGATTTTAGCCTGAACATTGATACCGTCCTCATTGTGCTGTCTCCATATTTCCAGAATCTTAGTATCCTTTTTGATTCATCCCTAACCATCAGCTCTCATATAAAATATCTCACCCTTATCTATACATTCATCATTTCACTATTACAACTCTCTCTTTTCTCTGACCTCCCAACTGAATCTACAGCTCATCTTCAGTGTGTTCAGAACTCTAACTACAAAATCTGAGCTTATCTCCTCTATCTTTCATCAACTTTATTGGCTACCAATATCCTGTCCAGTTCAGTACAAACTACTCCTCAATACCTTTAAGACCCCCCATGGCTCTGCTCCTCCCTATCTCCCTGAACTACTCCACTCACACACTCATGTCCGTTCTCTACGCTCCTCTGATTCTGGTCTTCTCCAAGTTCCCACATTTCACCTTAAGTCAATGGGCAGGTGATCATTCAGTGTTCTTGCCCTCAAACTCTGGAATTCCCTCCCACTAAACCTTTACCAAACACCGTCCTTTTGATTCCTTAAAATCCAACTAAAAACCTAAAAAACTTTTCTCCCAGTCTTACACCTCCACCTACAACACCTGACTTTACCTTCGACTAAGTGAACTGTCTGTTCTTACTGTTATTGTCTTTTCCTGTTACTTGTTAACTGATGTCTCTGTAAAGTGACCTTGGGTTTGAGAAAAGCACTATACAAATAACAATTATTATTTGTATTAAATACTTGCAGCAGAATCGTCTTTTCTACTCACCTGTGAACTTTTCAGAGCAAGATACACCCGTAAACACAGGCGATTCTTCTAGCACTGAGATTATATCTTCATGTCCTACATAAATTTTCTGCATCTTTTAGACATTGAAAGAAATTGCCAACAACAAAGAAGACGACGGGCGAGATTTGTAATCACTTCTAACTTATTTGCCGGTTTTCGCTCTTTTAGTTACGGACAAATGCCCGTCCACACCCGATGTCCTCACAGGTTCCCGGCCCCAGAACCAGGAAAATGTTGGTGCCGGTTTCGTGTCGAAATTGCGGAACCAGCACCAACTTTTTTGCATTGGAAAAGGACAGCAGTGGTTCCAAAACTGAGAACCGGCCCGGAACGGCACCGGCACCAGTGCAGTGGAAAAGCACCAATAGGAGCACGGTCACTCAATCAGAAACAATTGCAGCTGCCCTCTACTAGCGATGATACTGGTCGACCTAATCATAGGATAAAATGCTGCCAGTGGTCAGTAATATTTATCGTGTTTCACTGTTGTATTTCTGTGTATTGTAGAGAATGTCCCAGTGGAGCTGCGAGATCCATTTTATTGTGACCAGTACGAGCAGGAGCACCTGAAACCACCTGTGACCAGGCTTCTGATGTCACCGGACCTCTACTGCCGCACCTATGGCCTCCTGCTGGCTGGGGACTCTGGGACGGATGGGCTCCCCAAAGACAACGCTTCCCTCTTGCAGTCTCTCGCCAAAAAGGGCCTGGCTCCAAACGACCACAGCGTCCCTGTGACTGAAGCTGACCTCCGCCACAAGCCCATCAAAATGGTAAGAGGTGCTGTGCTGTGGTTCCCATCTGGCGTTTGCAGAGAGAGGTGTTTTTGTGGTGGGGGTGGCTTTTGCAGACGCTCCGGGTGAGGGGGTGTAAATTATTGAGCATCTGTGTGTCTGCACGGCTTCAGATCAGAAAACGCCCCAGTCGTGCTGGAGCCTGTCCAAACATCCGAATCAATCCAGCAGTCGACCTTTTACCTCACTGAGGCTGGGATGAGGTTTTTTGTTGTTGTTGTTGTTGTTTTTTGATCACCCATGGTAAGGGTTCTGCTGACCTGGAGAGTATTGAGGGGGGATGGGTTGGAATGGGCTGGGTCCTGTTTATGCTTTAAATCAAGGGATTAGGGGACATAAAGACCCACCCCCCTTCTGGAGCAGTCATTAAGGTTGAGTGGTTTGATCTACGAGAGGCATTATGACTGGACATTAAGAAGGAACAATAAATAATAAGAAATTCTAACTTTAAGTAATATATAAGATTTGTTTTGTGTTTTTAGTTTTTTTTTTTGGTTATTTTGGTGGAGTGTGGTACTGAAAACTTTGTGTGAGTTCTTGTTATCTAGAGAAGTGTCTGAGTGATGAATTGTTTATGTATTTAAACCACAATGTGAAAGGGCTGCGCTTTTAACTGCACCCTATAATATCCAACACTGACGAGCTTTAATTGGGGGGGTTTAATGATAATGAAATCTGATCACGCAGAGCTTGAGTACTGGAGCTCTGGCACTTTACATGTGTTAATTCCTCTTGTTGGGATAAATGTACTTTTTTGGGGCTGCGAGCTTGGATGGCTTCACAAAACGTTGCATGTTGTTTTTTCTTTGCGCCAGTTTACATGTTGTTAATCTAATGTTCTGGAGGATTGAATATGACCAAGATTAAATCTTTATTAGAGTGTTGGCGTCCATATGTTAAAACCCTAGAAGTATTATGCTAAATACAGTCTTATCCAAAAAAAAACAGTTTTTGGTGACTTTGTAATTGAAAAGATTACATGGAAAAAAATACACAATATTTTCTGCAAACATTGATGCATGGTTACTTTTTATGCCATAAATTGAACAAAAATAAAAACATTATTATGGCACTGTGCAAAACCCTAAGAATTCCAAAGTCTCAGATTCATTTTACAATTTCAAAGCTCTGACTCTTCAAACCTTGTGCACAGACCAACCATGGGTGGCTCTAAGCAGCTGTGTAAGACCCTAAAATGAAAGTTATTGATGTCAGCAATGCAGGAGAAGGCTACTCGAAGATAGACTGCTTGTATACTGGCCAGAAAGACGAATCAAAATTCTTTGATTTGACTGCAAAAAACCTGGAGGAAGGCTAAGCAGACTCAGGAGTGGTGGTGCACCGTTCCACTGTCCTTCATATAAAAGTCAGAAGAAAACATTACCTGCATCCCCATCATAAAATCCTAAGTCAGAAATATTCAACATCTACAGAAGCCTGATGCGTTTTGGAAACAAGTGCCATAAACTGATGAAGTTAAAATAGAATATTTGGCCATAATCAGCAAAGGCATGTCTGGAGGAAAAAAAGGAGCAAAATTTCGTGAAAAGAACACCTTGCCAACCATTAAGCATGGGTAGTGGATCTGTCATGCTTTGGGGTTGTGTTGCAGCCAGTGGCACAGGAATCATTGCATGGGTGGAGGAAAGAATGGATTCCACTAAAAGCATTTGCAAGCTGTAATATCTGCCAGAGGTGTTACTAAGTACTGATTATGTAGGGTGCCCACACTTTTGCAGAGTGCCATTATGTTTTTATTTTTTTAACTATGCATCAATGTTTGCTGAAGATTTTTGCCATTTCCTAGAGCGACTGCGTTTTTAATTAATCTTTTTAATTAAAAAAAATGACCAAAATCTGTTATTTATCAATTGGTGCCCAAACTTTTGTGTGTATATTTATATACATTATGTTAATTTAATACAGGATGAACCTCAAATCCCACAGGTTACAGAAATGTTCCTCATTACATTACAGTCTGGACTGACTCATTACTGCGCCCACAGGTAAAAACACAACATTACAGTCTGGACTAACTCATTACTGCGCCCACAGGTAAAAACACAACATTACAGTCTGGACTGATTCATTACTGCCCCCACAGGTAAAAACACAACATTACAGTCTGGACTGACTCATTACTGCCCCCACAGGTAAAACACAGTATTACAGTCTGGGCTGACTCATTACTGCACCCACAGGTAAAAACACAACATTACAGTCTGGACTAACTCATTACTGCGCCCACAGGTAAAACACAGTATTACAGTCTGGGCTGACTCATTCCTGCATTCACAGGTAAAAACACAATTTTCAGTATGCACTGCAAGTGGTGTAAAATGTAAAATTTAACTTAATATTCAGGACAGTTACAAAACACCTATGTCGCTCAGATCGCATTTATTCCCAATATTTGAATGCGCATGTGGACAAGTCCTTACACCTTTCTCATGACCACATTCTATTATCTGTCGAACCCAGGGGCAAATCACCAAACTACAGGTTCTCTGACTGTATTTCACTTCAGTGCTTGGTCCTCGGCTGATGCCCTCAGCTCCAAGATGTGGATTTATTAGTCTACTAGTTGAGTGGTCCTCAAACTGCTCCCCCCAACAGTGCGTGTGTTTCCTTTATTGCTCTTTGTTTGTAGTTGGGTTGGAGGAAACCTGGACTCTCTTGGGACCTGAGGACTGCACTGATCTGTAGGCCAGGGGTTACATCTCCTTCATGCCTTTCCTCAGATGTGATCCTCTGTATCAGCAGCATCCTCAAAGGAATTGTTCTCTCTGATGCCTGTGAACCTTTTTTCAGGATTCTACATCGAAAGATCTCTGCTTTTTCAGAGGCATACAGATCCCTTTCATTTGTCAAGCATTTCTTCTTATTATTACCCCCCCCCCACCTGTTTTCTTACACTGCCTGTTTTTTTGTCATGCCTTATGTTTTCCCAAGCGCATGTGTGTGTATATATATATATATATATATATATGTGTGTGTGTGTATGTGTA
>JBBIGC010000137.1:2446612-2458339 GCA_037576955.1 Lepidarchus adonis
TCTCTCTCTCTCTCTCTCTCTCTCTCTCTCTCTCTGTGTCTCTCTCTCTCTCTCTCTCTCTCTCTCTCTCTCTCTCTACGGTGCTGATGTCACTCAGCATTATGGCAGCAGCACAGTGAGGTTAGACAGAGGTCTGGATCCAAGGCTGTACTTCAAGGCCATGTTCTTCATTGTGTAACTTGTGTGATGTCTACAAGGCTTGGCTTAGATTCTGTTGTTCAATTCAAATTCATTGTCGTATGCAAAAAAAAAAAATCCATATCCATTGTGTAAATACACACTAAAAACATCTGTACAAGCCAGTTAAATTACTTTAATCTCTTCATTATGATTGCACAGACTTGTGCATGTGGTTTAGGACTGAAGAAAGGTTCACTTCGTCATACTGTGTCCTAAACCACCTCAACAAGTCTTTGTCACCTTAATGCGGAGCGGTGTGCAGTTTAAAAAGGTATTTGGGGGTGTATATTTAATGTATCTTAATACATTTTTTGTGTATTGTGGTGTCATGTATTCTAATTAGGTAGTGGCAATTTTATTTACTGGTGGGATGCAAGTCAATCTGTTTTTATGTATTTTACGACTTTTCTGTGGTAAAATACATAAAGGATGCCTCTGGTAGTAATGCATACATATTTATAGGCCTGTTATTGACAATATTGACTGTTTGAAGGATGTTAGCTGAATTAAGAAGTTTGCATACCATGGTTATGGAAGGACATGAATGAGCTGTTTATATAGGTTTGATGTGGGCGTGTGAGGGAGATTAGAGTAATGTTTGATAAGCCAGGCTCCGGTGTCGTATCAGGTGTTGGCGGCTCACACAGCTGCCTCTGTTCACTGCTCTGACCTGTCAGACGTTCTGAGACTTCTCTCCGGAGTCTGTGGTGTCCCACTTTCCATTAACAATGTCTTTGCTGTTCCCCATTTCATCAGCTTGCTTCATTCTCACAGTGTTTGGTCACAGTGCCTTGCATGGATCTCTCTCCCTCTCTCGTGTCCTCGTTCTGTGTCTCCCTCTATTTTAATCTGGATCCCCCACCTCCTGAGTATTTATTTTGGGTATTTTTTTGCATTTATACCTGCATCATAATGAAAAAAATGTCATTTGAACAAGCATGCCCAATCCACCCCCACCAATCATCCGCTCTTGTCTCCTGCAGCTCCGGTACAGGAAGGATAAGATGCTTTCTAAGCTCAAGCCCTGTTTTCCTGTGGTGAGGGAAGTGAGGCATCTCTCCAATGGTTGTGCCATAGCCGCTGTCATACACTACTACTGCCCCGACCTGCTGCGCCTAGAAGGTGGAGGAACACCCACACAAAACTGATTATGAAGTGTTAGAAGGGGTCCACTACTCCAGCTTTGGGAATCGTTAGCTTAATCATCTCTTTTGTTTTATCTGTTATCTATTGAGTAGTGTTTTTGTTGCTCATCTTTTCTTTCCCTATTTCTCTAACTTCATCTTTTTTCCTCCCCTCTCTCTCTCTCTCTCTCTCTCTCTCTCTCTCTCTCTCTCTCTCTCGTTTTCAGATCTTTGCATGAAGGATTCAATGTCTCTGGCTGACAGTCTGTACAATCTTCAGCTGATTCGAGAGTTCTGCGACAGCTGCCTGAAGAACTGCTGTCACCTAGTGTTGGAGGACATACTTTACAACCCTCCAGAGTTACAGGTGCTTCTCCATACAGTCAGAGAAACACTGATGTGTAGCGATAATGCACTGATTATAAGCAAAATCCTGTAGCTGATAAGTTCTTATCTGTGTATCAACATTACTGTTTATTTTAATATAGCATCAAAATCCTCTGAATAAACCTCAGTATTATACCGTGGCAATAAGCACAACACATTGACTTTAAATTTTAAATTCAAATATACTGCCTCTGAACCCATAACGTCTTTATTTACCATGAAACCTACAAGAAATTCCTTCATTTTCTAAGAACGATGTGTGTTTTTTATTGTTTTGCCTGCTTGTGTCTCATTTGTTTGTAATATTGAATCATGTGCTGCACAGGTGAATATGCTGAACTTCCTGGCAGAGCTCCTGCACTGGTTTGAGGTGTCAAAGCCTGAATTTGTTCAGCCCTTGCAGACTCCAGATCAGACTGGTAAGCATCAGCCAGCTAGCTAGGGTGAGAGTTTTGTGTGTGATGTCTTGGAGGGGAGAGATCTGTGTTTCTGATGTGTTTTTCTCAACAGAACCTTCTGGAAGCACTGATAATGGCAACAGTGGAATCAAGAACAGGTAACAGAACAAGCACACACAGGTTCTTTTTCTCACAGACTTTGTTCTGCGTTGCTATGGAACTAAAGGTTCTGCCTCTGCTTTCTTTCAGTAGCTCGCCCTCCATCTTTAAGAAGCCTTTCCTGCCCATCTCCTCCCCTGTGACCCCAGTTCCTGGTGAGCTACAGTCATCATGCATTTTGTGGTCATTCATCATGGTTGTGTCTCTGTGCATGTTACACTATTTTTAGCCGCTGGTGCTGTGTGGATGTTAATTATGTCACAGGTGTGTCTTTGTGTTGTGTATGCATATTGTTGCTGTAAGTGTGTTTTTATGATGGCAACAATATGCTTATGTCCTGTACATTCATCCATTGACATTAGTCTGTGTGTCTGTCTTGTGTATGTGTGTGATCAGGCTCTCTGACTCAGTCTACCTCAATGTCTCATGTAGAGGCAGCTGGACGGACATGGACCAAGAAACCTCCCAGGTACGGTTCTCCATTGCTGACTCATTAAGACCTTCTTCTCCTACTGATTTTGGTCTCTGATTTGTATTTTAAACACTTGTCTTTTCCCTGTGTGTTTGTGTGCAGTCGCTCCCTGTCTTCAGCTGTGTCCTTCAGTATCCCTTTTGGTCTGGACAGTGATGTGGACATAGTGATGGGCAACCCTGTGATAACCCGTTCAGCCAGCTCCGACAGCCTAAATCCCGCAGGGCAGCCAATTTCACGGGCCCCATTCACCCCTCCAGAAGACCTTACCCACTTGCTGAGCAAACCTCCAGGCCCTAATGGCCCACATCGTGCTTCCTGGGCCACTCAGAGCCCAAAGGTGCCTTTGCTTGCTGAGGAGAATGGCCTGGATGAGAGTGAGACAGGTGAGCTACCCACCATTGAGGAGGCCTTGCAGATTATACACAATGAGGGCAAAATGGAGCCTCGGCTACACCCAGATGGTGCGCCGGATGGCTTCTACTTGCACTCTCCGGATGACCCAGCTCACCTCAAGCATAATGGTGGCCCAGCTCCCCTCAGCTGCTCTGCCCCGTCCCACTCAGGAATGCAGTACCGGCCGTCTGGGGTCATACGTGAGCCAGGCCGCACCAGACATACATCAGAGGGCTCAAGAGATGATGACTCTGTGCTCAGAGATGGGAGCGTGGACTCGGATGCATCTGAAGACCTTCCCAAAACCCATTCTACACCTGCAACGTCTGCAGGAGGAGCACGAGTTGTCCGCCTCCAAGGTGCTGATACGCCGGACAGTGGAATAAAAATGACCAACTTTGCTGAGCGAAGGAAAAAGGTGGTGCCTGAGCAGCCCAAACCCAGTGAGCCATCAGCTCCACAGATGACCACCTGGGCTGCCAAGAAGGCAGAGGAAAGCCCTGGCAAAAGCCCAACCCTAAGCAACGAGATGACCGAGTTGGGCGCCAGGCTTGAGGAGAAGCGGAAAGCCATTGAAGCACAGAAGAAGCGCATTGAGGCCATCTTCGCCAAGCACCGGCAGAGGCTGGGCAAGAGTGCTTTCCTGCAGCTTAAGAAGGAACAGCAGGAGGGTGAATCTGAAGAGGGAGGCCAGGGGGAAACAAGTTCATCCTCTGCAGAGTTAGACGAGAGGTTAGCACGATTAGAGATGGAGGAACAGCAAGATGAGGAAGAACAGAAGAAACAGCGGCCTCCAGTGGAGAATGAGGGTAATGCCTTACACAAAGCTCCTGTTCAGCAGTCCTCGAAAGAAAAGCCAGTGGCTGGTATGCTGGGGGAGAAGAGCACAGTCCCACTGGGTGATTACAACAATGCTGTATCGAAGCTTAACGCAGCTCTCAGCTCGCTGCAGAGTGACATGCAGCGGTTGTCTGAGCAACAGAACCAGCTGATGAAAAAGAAGGCCCCGTCCACCAACCAGTCCTGGGTAATCCCGCCCAGTACAAAAACTTCCACTCCATCAGTGCCACCTCCCCGATTGTCCAGGGAGTCATCCCGTGAAATGCCCCCCACCTCCGCCTCCTCGTCCCCCTCCCCATCACGCAGGGTACCTGTCCAAGCCACACCTCCCAAGTCACCTGGCTCCCACCGCCGGGCGCAATCTGCGCCCCCTAAAAGCCCCAAGCACCATCAGCCACACTCACGGCCATCAGACCTTAAGATGCCCACACTCACCCGAGTCATCACGGCCCCTCATAGTGTGGACAACATGCCACACAGACGCAAGGTGTCCCCATGGCAGTACCGTGACCAGACCTCCTCCTCCTTCAGCATCGGTTCACCAGCCACTCATGAATCGCGCCCACCTTCTCAGCTTCTCCGGCCCGATGATGACAACAACTCTGAGACGGGCTCCAGTGAGGACCGCACCGTCTTCAGTCTGGACCTGGAAGGGGGCTCCACTGGACCACCCCTGGTCAGGAGGGACTATCAGAGTGGGGGTGGCAGCTCAGGAGCTCCCTCTGAATGCTCCTTTGAGAGTGACGTCCCAGCAGCTTCATTTGCTGGAAAACGCAGTAGCTTGATTGAGATCTCTCTGTCCTCGCTTAGAGGGCTGGAGGGAGAGGATACTGACCAAGTTCCTGACACTATCTCGGACTCCATGAGTGATCTCACGGAGCCAGACATGAGAGGCGGAGTTGGGTTCTTTTTTAAGGTATGTGTAGAACCTTTTTTGTCAGTAGACCTTCCACACGATTCAACCTATGAAGTTGGTTTTGATGTGTTGTGTTGCTAACACCAAAAATCGCATGGCAGTGGAGCTTGAGTTGAAAACCAATGATTTAGAAACTGTTCTACTTCAGCAGGACGAGGCACGGCCAGAAGATGAGATGGCGCAGAGGAGAGCTGCACTACTGGAGAAACAGCAGAAGAGAGCAGAGGAACTAAAGAAGAAGAGACAGGAGCAGGAAAGAGAGAGGGAAGCAAGGTTAGACCAAGCTATGTAATTCTAATACACTTGAGCCTCTTAATTTGTGTAGTTCACTCCCTCTGTTAATGGATTTTGGTTTCACTTCCATGACATTTTGGAGGTAAAATTGAGTATAGGGTTGGGAGAAGTAACAGTGGGGGGCTCTTATGCATTCTCTTTTTCAACCTATATAAATGTTGATGCCAAAGTCTATATAATATAATATGTAAAGTTCTGAGATGTTAGAGCAGCAGTATCTCTGTCCCACAGCAGACGCGGCTCGATGGATGAGTTACGAACGGGTGAGAGAGTAGACAGACCCCAGACGCCTTGTACCCCTCCTCCACCCCGCACCCCACCACGTACACCACCCCCCGAGGGCACCTCCAACCGTCGCGGAGACTTCACTCGGCAGGAGTACGAGCGGCGTCATCAGCTCAAGATCATGGAGGACCTTGACAAGGTACTACGGCAGAAGCCCACCACTGTGCGAGGGGTTAAGAAACAACGGCCCAAAACAGTGTTTCATGATGACTCTGCTCTGTCCCGGAGCCCGGCTAAAGGATTTATGGGTAAGGATCATTTCTAAAATGCTTCCCTTACCATTCGCAAAAGAGGTTTTATCCTTATCTTACATCCTTTTGCAATTAAAGTGTTTGCGTACAGTGCTAACATACTGTGCATGTTCTCTGGCAGGTTCTAGGCTCAATAAGGTGTACTCTCATTCCACCAATAACCTTTCTTCTATGGCTAATGATGGTGGGACACTTACAGTCAGGAAATCTCCAAGGTAACTGGTTGCAGTCAAATGATGTCTGTGTTTCTACCTGAGATTTCTCTACCTTCACACACAGCAGAAAAGCTGTCTCTGCTGACCTGGGTCACTATGACCTTAAAGCAGAGCCAATTCAGAAATGCCTGTAACCTTTGTTCCCTTCTCTGCAGTCGCTCTCATTCCCCATCTAGGTTGATGTCCCCAGGCCGACTAGCCTTGCAGAATGGTGAGAAGGACTGGGAGAATGCGTCTACCATTTCCTCCCCTGCCTCCATCCCTGAATACACTGGTACAGTATTACAACTTGATGTGTCTCACAATTGCTTTTCTTTTTTATCTTGGCATCTTATAAAGCTAAATGATTTAATAGACCATTTTTTGATGTTAATTTTTAATTTAATTTGTCAGGACCCAAACTGTATAAGGAGCCAAGCTTCAAATCCAACAAGTTCATTATCCACAATGCCATCTCACGTTGCTGTTTGGCAGGAAAGGTCAATGAACCACAGAAAAACAAGATTATAGAGGTGAGGGACCTTCCGGTCACTTTCCTCTGTTTTAACCGATTATTGCACAACTGTGTTGTCATATCATATAGGTCAACAAGAATTCACCATTCACCACTCTTCAGGGACTGTTTTTGCTGTACCCCCCAATGGGCTAGTTACCCAATAAACCATTCTCCTAATTAAGAAGCTATAGGGCTAGCGCTAATTAAAAGAAGCTGTTTAAAGCTAAAAAATTCTCACTTTTTTGATCCACGCAGCTAAAATTACTAGTGTGGCTGCTATGCCCTTTGTATGGAATGCATAGGGAGTGCCATGCTCAATAGTTAAATTGTCTAATCCTGCTTGTGAAGGGTAATTGGTAAAATGGTTGTAATAAAAAAAACTGGTATAACTCAACAGATTTTTAAAAATAAGGCTAGAATTTAGAAATTCACTCCTGGCTACTTTACCTGAAAATTGTAAATTTCACAAATCTTGGGTTTTCCTAATGCTATGTCTTTTCATATCTTTGACAAAGGAAATGGAAAAGAGTACGGCAAATCATTTCCTCATCCTCTTCCGGGATACGAGCTGCCAGTTCCGTGCTGTTTACACCATGAACCCGGAGACAGAGGAGCTGGTACGTCTGACGGGAATTGGCCCACGGCTGATCAGTCCATCCATGGTGGAGTCCATCTACAAATACAGCTCCGACCGCAAGCAGTTCACGGCCATCCCGTCCAAAACCATGTCCATGAGCGTGGACGCCTTCACCATCCCTGGCCACCTATGGCAGAGCAAGCGTCCTGGGACACCCAAAAAGCTTGGAACTCCCAAATAAATCCACTGGACTTGCCTAATTTGGCCTGTCCTACCCAAATCCTCTGTCCTTCCTCCCTCCCCTCAAGTTTGGTACCGGAGCAGAGTCAGAGCTGGGTGCGTTCCGCTCCAAGAGGTACAATAAATTGGGTGGAAATGATCACAATAAAAAAAATCGCACAATCCGCAGCCCCTCCGGCCCTATAGTGGCTTGTGCTTTATGACTCCATCTGCGTTTGTGCCAGCAATGGGATGGATAGAAAAATGCCATAGCCAATTTCTCAAAATGTCACGATGAAAACACGATACCTGCTATGGTGCTCAAGTTGGCCAACTGGGATATCGCCAGTTGTTGTAAACACCCATGTTGGACGATTTGTGCTGAAACTGTAGATGAAGTGACCTCTCCCATTATAGCCCTGCCTTTTCCAGTCTGACCCCATTCAGTCATCTCGAATGTGACTCTCTGGCTATTCGGAATGGGATGGGGCACTGACAAACTGACGCTGCTTTAAGGACATGCCATTATATCGGAGTATGGTCTTCATTTTTCTTCTTCCTACTTCCCTTTCTTGTCTTTTTATACACAATCTATCCTTTATCTCTCCTATTTTTCATCCTGTCTTGCCCTTCTTGTCCAGGGCATGAGATCGCGTCCCTGACGCAACCTAGAATATTGCACCTGAATCCAGACTATCATTGCCCCTTAATGAATGTAGGGCACAAGCCAGCCAAGGGCTTCCCTTTTCTTTTTTTAAATTAATGGCCAGTCAGTTTATTGGGCTGGGATTTAGAAATCTTCCATTCTGGGGGGGGAGGGGGCTGTGGTTACTCAAGCTACTGTGCCTGATAAGAGGGAAGGCTTGTGCTGCCATGTTTCGGGCGTGTGCCTCTTGCTCAAACGCAGCCCTGTCCTCTGCCTTGCCCTTAAAGTTAATTGTAGACATTTGGATGTGTTTGTCTTTTTTTTTTTCTACTTTTGACATTTCTCAAAGTAGATCACACACTAGCCTTCGGGCCTCAGGTGAGCCGGTAAAAACTCGGCCTGTGCAGGTTTTTCCTCTCATCCTCTCGGTTCATTAGGAATGAATGAGTAAAAAAAAAGATGTCACAGTCTGTGATCACATTATGGATTACTTCTACTTTCTTCAGCTTTCTTGAAAAAAATGGGGGAAAAATACAAAAATCAACAATCATTTAATGTATATCATGAATGCTGTTAATGATTCTGTTCATTTTCGCTGATTTGTATATGGCGGAGAGAGGATTCGTATGAGAATAAGCTGCCCTGTGGCTTCAGCATTAGGAGCTGCACGCTGGTGCGCGTCTACAAATGTGAGTGAATGAGCGAGCGAGAGAAAAAGGAGCGAGAAAACGAATAAAAAACGCTTCTATGGAAACTTGATTAACTTCCCCTTATTTCGAGTGAAAGCGGCCTGTGTGCTGAATGTGCGCTCTTCTCGCGCATGTATTTGCTGGCGTACAGTAGCAGGAAAGTAAACTAACAAATGTGGTAATGATAGATTAACACATTCCACCAGAATACTTCAGCGCTTCCCAACCTAAACTCTGTCGGCTGCATCAGTAGCACCCGGTTGATTTTCCATTCACTAGACAATTTTTGACCCCACTTGTAATAGAAGCCAATGGGCAGCTGCTGGATTCCACGAAATAACATTAAAATCATGACCATCCAACCCAAACTCAATCTTTTACATTCTCCACAAAAGCTGTTTTATGATCAGTGTTAGCACATTGCATTTAGGTTGAGGTCATTGATTGGTCAGTTAAATTATGGGCTACATTGTGTAATTTGTTTGAATTTTAAACATGGCTTCCAAAAGGTTGGGACAATGATGAAAAACACAGGTCCGGTCACATTTGCGGTTTTGTTAGCCATGAGCAATTTGTAAAAACACCATATACACGTGTTTATCGGAGTGTTTCCCTTAAAGATTTTTTTTTTTTAGAGTTTTGTCCCAAAATGCTTTACCCATTTGCTGCAGTTTTAACGATAAGTATATATAATTGTGTTTTGGATGCGTAACTACTGATCTACATTTAAAACACATTTTTATTTCTCTAATTAATGTGCTCTGAATTACAGTACATCATAGGATTGGGCTTTGACATACAAGAAATGTCTAACAGCATAAATTAAGGTGGAGAAAATCTGTGTTTCGGAACAAAACTCTTCATTTACTGGTGGAATTTAGCCACTGCCTGTTGCCTCCACTTACAAGCGTATTGCTCTGTGGGTTTTCAGTTGGAGTATTTAAAACTGGAGTATTTCTTTAAGAGGGTGTTGAGCCAGGACAAGCAAGCTGCTGTCCCAAGCTCTCACAATGGTGTTCATGATTGGCTCAGTTTGGGCATGTTGCAAATGCCCTGTTTTTCTTTACCCAGAGGGCATTGGGGCTGTTCTTATTTATAAACTAAATGTTGTCAAAGCACTAAAACAATTGATTCAGCCAGATTGCTTTCTCCTGGCTCTAAGAATGAAAAAGATTGATCTGCCTCCCACTAATAGAGGCCAACTTATCTGAAGTGAAGATGTGAATATTTTTATATAAGCGCAATCATTGTTTGTGGAGTGGTTTATATGTCAAGTGAATGGGCAATGAATGCATATGTGTATGCAGTGTCTGTGCGTCTTGGTCCATATGATCATAGTGATGAACGTTGTCCTAGTGATGAACCTGGAGTCTGTGCAATCCTCGTGTAGAACGTTATGTCGGTTATGGTTTATTTATTGGGTAAGGATTAGCTGGAATTATTTTTTATTTTCTTGATATTTAGTTTCAAATTATTATTATTTATGTTCTGGTAAGTTTGTGATTCACACGTTCATTTCATGCTTTAAAGGCACATTGAACATACTGGCCATTTTCTTTTTGTTTTGTCACCATGTTTGTGTCTGTAGAGTCTTTCTTTTCTCCCTGATTGTTCGTAATTGCAGATCTGTCGATTTATGACTGATCTGATTAATAAAATCATTTTTAAATCATCCTGTTCATTATGGTTTGTTCCTCATAATGTGCATACATTTTATGATTTATTATTTTTTACTTTGGACTTTAAAATCACTTCATGTTATTTGTGGAGAGGGTTCACAGTGGTATTTTAAATGTCTTCTTGACTCTTACAGGTACAGTGCAAACACATCCTTATGAACATTGCAGAAAAATGGGGCTACAATGTGTTGAGGGATGTTTTTTAGGCTGGAGAGGCTTTAAAAAATGCATGTTTAAATAGTCTATTTGCTGAACGGCTTTGTCAGGTGTGTTTGGCGTGCAGCATTTCCGTGAGCAGCGAGGTGCAGGGCAGGTCGCCCAGCAGATGACGCTGATATAGATACTCCTCCACCTGCAGGCTGATGCTGCGCACCTCAGGCAGCCGGAGCAGCAGCTGGCCGAACTTGTCCGATTGCCTGGGATGAGTCTGCAGAGTGTGTTCCATTAGAGTCCTGTTCACCCGTTCCTGTGTGCGCTCCACCTGCTGGCGGTCCTGCACTGACTTCACATCTGTAACATACACACAGGTTTGCACGTTAAAAGTCTTCTTAAAAGAGTAGTTGGAGCAATGGGGCAAGAAATGTGTGGCATCAAATGTGTTGCATTGTATTTACAAGCTTTTTATGGAACAGAAGCTGACGAGTTGACGAGTTGTAGACTGTTAGTTAGGAACCACAGCAGGAAGTGTATAGAGAAACATTTTTTTATTCATAGCAAAAAGTGTAAGTTCCTCTAAAGCAGGGGTGGTCAACTCCGGTCCGGTAGATCTACCACGCTGCAGACTCCAGCTCCAACCCTAATGTGACGCGCCTGATCCAGATGATAAAGGAACCTCAGTGGTGTCTAAATATGGGAACCAGGTGTGTTGGATCTGAACTTTCCATGGACATTGATCTCCAGGACTGGAGTTGGGCACCTCTGCTCTAAAGTCTCTGCAGGTCCACACTTCAACTACCAAAGAACGGGGTAAAGTATCATTTAGAGGTTAAAAATGAAGGGGAAAAACTTGACTCAATATGTCATTTGTTTCCAGAGAAAAAGAACCAATGAACTTGCTGGAGAAGGTCCAGCCTTACTAGAATGAACAAGTTATTTTATCTAAACTATAAGAGGAATGTTTTGTCCTCTTTTTAACCACAATTTAAGGAATGTTTTAGACAGTCTAGCTTTAAGTTAAGGGTTTAAACACTCCTACAAAAAAAGTAGACCCATTTCACATTAGTGTCTCACGTTTAGTTACTTTTAGTTGGAATTTGTTTAATTATTACCATTTTTCCATTGCCTTGGGCTAGTCTGCTGGGATCAGATCCAGCTTCCCCACAACCCAAACTGGATTAGCAGTTTAGAATATGAATGAATGAATGAATTACCAGGTTTTTGAGCACAGGAAGTAATCGAGGACTGAGAGCCAAAAAAGGGTGTAAGTTACATTTCACCAACTTTACAGGAGAGCCAAAACAAAAAATGACTTTAGTTACTGATTTAACCTATTTAAAGCACAATT
>JBBIGC010000137.1:2469819-2494197 GCA_037576955.1 Lepidarchus adonis
CTCTCCGATCTGGTTCAATCCACATTTTGGCTGGAAAGTCCCTGTTAGCTGTCTGCTAAGTCACTCATGCACCTGTCTAGACATAACAACAGATGTTGACCTTGGAGTGTTAGCCTAGCCACTGTTAGCTGCTATCTCATGCTACTGCATGAGTCATAAAAGTCATGTGCTTTTTCCAGGAGACTATAAAAACTTGTCCATGCCTCACAGTGTCTGTTCTTCCAACGTGAGCTGAGAGAAGCTGCTGCTTAACATCTGAAGGAGTGTCTGGCAGGAGTCGAGGACAATGCATTTTTACTGGCAATCCATGTCTTTGGTTCAAGGTGAGGTTCTTTCCTCCAACATGTCTTATAATAGTTTTCTGTTGATTCGATTTGTTGAATTCCTCAAGGTCCATAACCTGCAGAATTAAAACTAATCCTCTGAACTGTTGCAGCAAATCCACCAGCTGATTGTAGTGAAGAATCCTCCATTCCGTCACCAAACCAACCGTTTGTACACTCCCCTGAAGGCCATGAAGCATGCAGACTGCCTATAGACGCCTTCTACAAGATGGTCTTCCAGCAAGACCGCATGTTCAGTGCCAGCCTGGGGATCATGCGTATGCTACAGAAAAGGATGCGGAAAGTGTGAGCACGAAGGAGTGAAAGAATACCAGTGGAAAAGGTCAATCCATATTGCATACTGTCCAGACGTGACAGGTTTAAAACAAACATAATTTATGATCAAGAGCCATGATCTCACTCACATTTGACATGATCTATGGATGTTTTTAAACGACTGAAAAATTATAAAAATTCTAGTCTAATATTTAAATATACAATTCTTGCCTTATCTAATGCTTGTGTTCTTACCACAATAGTGGTTCTGTCATAGTCCTCTGCACAGCACTTCAGTTTTAATCCAGTTTTTCCTGTGCAGCTGCTAGGTCTTCAATCACACTGTACTGCCAATCTGGGAGAACTGGGGTTAGGATATATGCGGCATTTTTTCAAACTGCTATGAGTGCAGCACCAATGGGAAAGACCAATGCTATTGACTAATGCTAACTTCAAAATTAATGTTGTGTATTTAGAATACAATAAAGGACACTGGACAGAAATGTAGTTCCCTACTGTTTTATTAGAAGTAAAGTATTTTACAACTTTGTCTGTAGAAAGAAACAATGTGAAAAGGTGTTTATATACAATGATTTTAAACTACTTTAAACAAAGTATAAGAATTAATAAAAATAAAAAAAGCCAGAAAATATCTATGGCTGTTCTAATAATGCGAGACAAAATATATATCAGTCACATTCTCGGTTTGAAAAATAATGCTAATAGAAAGTACACTTTTTGATTTTTTTTAGTACATAATCATTTTTTTAGAAACATAAGACTTTTCTTACACAAAATAGACCTAAACAAGTCAATTGTATTTACAAGATGATGCTAGGTTTTACGACATGTCCAGAGCTCTGGGGGAAGACTGATGACAAATGATAAAATAGAAAATTGCATCATGGTTTGTTGGTGTTAACACTTAAAAAAAACACAGAGTCTAGAACCAATTTAACAAACCTCAACACACTCAGCAGCGCACTGAACTCATTTGTTATTGCTTAGCTTAGTGTTTCATATGTGGCAGGTGTGTTTTGAGTTCAGTCCAGGCAGTGAATTTGAGTGGCACGGTTTTGACGATCATGTAAAAGCCCTCCTAATTTGCGTCAGGCAACATTACGGGACATCTAACCTGAACCATTACCACTCTATAGATCAGCTTTAGCATATGAATCCTCTAGGACAGGATTCCTGCATGAGAGAAGTGTCTGTGCCTGTAGCGGACAGCAGAGGGCAGCGCTACATAGCAGCGACTGTTCCACTTGGACCACACGAGGCAGACGGCAACTCTCCAGACTGGCCAGGTGGGGACTGCTAGAGATGCAGACGACACTGCATGCTATATAACACCTCCCTGAGGAGTAACAGAGCACTAGCAGCCCGCTAGTCACCTCTCCAGACATTAACCCTTTCCACAAACACAGGTAGAGCTCACATCCAACTGGCATGCTGGACACACCAAGACTTGGCCGGACCATTCAAAAATGACCATAAGGACAGAATTAAATACAGGGTTTGTTTAAAAGGAAGCATGGTCTATGACTTGAGGTTATCTCAAAGGAATGGCTCAGTCTAAAATGTTCCTAACCGATGAAAGCATGAAAGCTACCAATTAGCATTATGCTAACTGGCGTCCTTAGCTTCTGTTGTCATGTTTGCACAACATGGTTCTTGTCTGGCAAAGTAGTTCATACTTGTGAGATTAGTGAACAACAAAAAATGCTTTCGGGCTGTAGCGGTGTTGAATAGAAAAACTCTGGACAAGGCCAGTATCCTGTGGGGGACATAAGCTGACCACTAGCCACAAATAGTGGGCAGCAAGCATGACTGTTCACCAAGAGAGAGACATGCGTCACAGTAGCGCGACAGGAAGCAGCAGCCTATAAAAACACAGCGTAGCACATCATAGTGACGTTCCAAAGGTAACCATGGTTATAACATACAGAATAAAAACAATACAAAACCCCCAATAAATTCATACAGTTCATCCAAAAATAAATGACAACAACAAAAAAAGGTGAAAAGGCAGTGAGAGGCCGTTTTAAAGTGTTGCCAAATGACCTCCGAACAAGCTGAAGGACTGGGTGGTGTGACAGAAGCCAGGCCCTTTTTAGTAAGGCAGTTATATTTTAGCACTAAAACCGATCACTTGTTCTGACGTCAACACTTAAAACAGTAGTTTATTTCCTGTTAGCAATAATCAGTATCACTCTGCAGCAATGCTGTTTTGGAATGGCAGCTGCCACTTTACCCCTTACATGCTTGGCCTTAGAAGTGCTTAGAAGATGCTCCTCGACAATATTACACATTACTCCTACGGAATGTATTGCTTCACTTTAGTACATCAGATTTAAATATATCACCAATGTCGGCCAATTTATACATGCCTGGGAAATTTGCAAGGTCGATTTTTTTGATTAATGCTGGCCTAAATAAATAATATCACTCAAAAGAGGCGAGACGCCCAACTCTTTCTGTCTGTAACTGAAAATGAGGAAAATCATAGCTTTCAGTGATAAAAAACAACTGACATGCAGAATAAATGAAGGCAATGAATCCTGAGCCTCTACTGCTGTAACAATTGTACATGTACAATAACTTCTGTTAAGCTCAAGTGCCTTGTGTAACAGGTATGGAGCAGCAAGGCGAGATAGAACACATTTGAGAACTGGAGACAGACAGACAGACGGAGAGGACGCCCCTCCAAGGCAGTTTTTTAAGGACTATGTCGAGACAATAAATAAAAGAAAGGAATTTCCTTCAATTTTTTTTTCTCTTAATTCTACTTTTAAAAAGTTTGTTAGTTTCAGACGAGTGTCCCCAAGTCTTTGAAATGAAAGACATGGTATTTACTTCTTCATATACTTTTTTAATAATAAAAAAGTCCATCTGTGACAGAACGTCTTACTTCATTAAATTGCCTTTTCTTTTTAAGGCAACACATCTTTTCCCTTTTACTCTTTTCTTCTGCGGACAACAACCAGCAGATGGGTCTTCGTGACGAACACCAAGTCAATCCTTAATCCAATTAAAATCTTGGAAATGGGCTGACACGCGATTAAAAACAAAAAAATACATGAGCCCTAGAGTGACATGTTCTCCTCTACTCTCACCAGGTCCCTGAAGTTCCAATTGCTTCATGCGAACACCTGCATCTTGCCATTGGGCTCTGGGACGTGGGGGATCTGGGTCTGAGTGGGGCCTGTGACCGCTGGACTGGGGGTGGAGTCGGACCAGTCAGACACACAGTGGGGCGAGGGGCTGGACCAGGGCTCTGGAGATTCTGGGGAGGGGGTCAGGTAGGGGTGCTCGTTGGGCAGGTGCAGGTAATGCTTGGGCGTGGCATCCATGGCTGTGTAACTGTGCTGCGAGGGAGGAGTAGGGTAGTCCTCTAAACCTGTGGTGCTGGTGCTGCTGCTGCTGGCCTGGGATGAGGGAGCCTGGGAGGTCTGAGGTGGGACAGCCTGGCTTTGTGAAGGCTGTGAAGCTGGTGGGGCCTGGGGTTGCTGCTGGGGCTGACCTTGACCCTGCTGCTGCTGCTGCTGCTGCTGCTGCTGCTGGTAGAAGGCTGGAGGATTCTGTGGCTGCTGTGGAGTTGGAGGTGTTGAAGATCCCATATTGCCCAGGCTTTGCTGGTTGCTGAGGGTGTGGCTATGGATTTGCTGCTGTTGCTGTTCGGCTATGGAGGGCAACTTGACGGGGCTAAGCGAGGGCGGGTTGGACACGGGTGTGGGCTGCAGCATGGGCTGCTGACTGTTGCGAAACACCTGCTGATGCATGAGTATGTTTGGCTGCATGCTGCTCGGTGTCTGTGGGTGCATGACCCCCTGGGCCCCTGCTGGATGCACCATGCCTGGGTTGACCATGGGTTGGCCACACTGAGGCGAGGAGGCTATACGGCTGTGCCAGTCGAATGGCACACTGACTGGGTTGACCATGCCCAGGCTCATGGCCATCTGCCCAGGGTTCAGGACGTACCCATGGGCGGCCTGGGCACTCTGCATGGACAGACGACTTTGCAGGGAAAGGCCACCATCAGCCAGGTCATTCAGGCCAGCCATAGATACTGCAAACGGACCACTGCTACCATCCAGCATGCTGCTATGCACCATGGGAGTGCTGGGCACAGACATGGAGGTGTGGAAAATGCCTGGGGAAGGCATGGCGGCTGGAGAGGTGGGGTTGGTGACATATCCAGCATTGCTAGCACCCCCACGTGGCGAGTCCAAAGAGTCGACAGGTGAGAGGGTGACCGAACTTTCCAACAACGCACTTTGCATGTCCAGCGTCAGCTTCTTGTTTCGTGCTTTCACGGAATCCTTCAGACTGGACGTATGCCCAGCACCCAGACCTTTGGCACCTGGGCGGCGACTCTTCTTACCCTGTGGGGCATTTTTCAGGCCAGGCAGGAAGCTGCTAGGAGGACACATAAGGGGTGAAAGTGTGTGTCCCCCAGTCAAGTGGTGTCCAGCAGGTCCAGCATGGCTCTGTGGGCTGCGCACTGTGTTATATTCGTCCAGGAGTTGCACAATGTCGTGATGCATACGATCCTGGGCAATATCGCGCGGAAGCCTGTCCATGTGGTCCGTGATCTCCCGATTAGCGAAATGGGCGAGGAGTATCTTTACTGCCTCGCAGCTGCCTTCTCTAGCAGCCAAGAAAAGCGGGGTCTCCTCCTGTGTATGAGTAAACAGAAAAGCCATTGAGAATGGTGCCATAATACCTGCTAATCCAAGGTACATCAACACAATTTAGAGAGGGTTAAGACCACCATCCCTGGGCTTGAATACCTTAAGATCTTGCATATCTTTATTGGCTCCATTCTTCAGCAGAGCGACAGTGGCTTCTACATTATTCACAGCTGCTGCCCAGTGCAGTGCAGATTTACCTGGAGGATAAAATGACCAACATGACCATCACATATCTGACGGATTCTAATAACTAAAGCTTTCTTATTGAAACTTCTTCAAAACCCCATTGAATGCATTTCTACTGTAGCCATAAGAAAATGTTCATCACAGTAGAGAAATATAAATAAAAAGGCTTAGAACTATCACAGGAAGATAGTTATTGCTAATGAAAAAAAAAGGAATAAAGTAAATTGGATGAAGTTTAAGATTCAGAAGAAAAAAACTGTACTTACCCAGCTCATCTACAGCATTGACATCAGCGTGGCAGGTGATTAGCTCCTCCACCATGCCTTCAACGGCCAACCTGGCTGCCAGGATCAGAGCCGAGGAACCATCATACATACGTGCATCCAGATCCGTGGCCCGTGTCCTGATCAAAATCTGGGAGCAGACATAGAGAGAGGTTTGTTAGTTCCATACAACACTGTAGAAAACCATGATAAGACAATATCCTAGAACAAGCACTAAATGATCTAACAACACTTGAATAAATGATGTACATGATGCAACATGATGTACCTGGAAAACTCCCTGAGCATCAGCAGCCACAGCTGCATGAAGGGGAGTGCGGCCAGTGTTGTCCTGCGCATTTGCATCTGCTCCAGCGTCCAGTAACCTCTTTGCAGCATCAGCACGGGCATAGCGAGCAGCCAGGTGCAGAGCAGTTTCTCCAGTCCGATCTGTCTGTGCACCTAGAGATGCCCCCTGGTAGATGAGATCTGATATGATATTGGCTGAAGATTCTTCTGATTCATCCTCCTCTGACACCTCCGGCTCTAGTCCTCCGCCACAGAATGAGGCCAGCATCAACGGAGTAAAGCCATCTACAGCAAGAAAAATCCTCAGTAAATCTGGTCAGTCTAGCATAAAAGATCACTCAAAAAAAATTATTTAGGAAAAACGAATGATAAAAAACTGTATTTTATATCATACCTGGTCCCCGCACGTTGACATCCATACAGTCACCGTCAAACTCGCCCTGTGGAGGTGTGAGGGCCATGGAGGGTGGCATGCGGATGTCTGCGGCTGCTAGATGATGCTGTGTCCACTGTCTGCTGTCCACAGCATCCTCATTGTCTGAGAGAATACTAGGCTCCTCCACCTGGAGTTCAAACACACATACACACCAGTTATCACACAAAATATGGGACTTTCCAACTTGACCACAAGAGGTCACTGTATCCCGAGTTTTAGCTGATTGTTAAGTGCATTGTGCCCATATGTGATGTCTTATAGTGATACATACTCCTCACATTATTCACCTCAAAACAAAGTCATACATATTTAAAGCTGCGTCTATATGTTTCTTTTGCATTAGATTTGTCTCCTGTTCATACCTTTTTGGACTTTGAATTCCTTATTCTAATTTGTAATTCTCAATGCTCCACACAAATTTACTGCTGTGACTAATAGCAAATGACTATTAGCCAGTTAAAAAAAAAAAAAATCACCTTTAGTCTCTTGGCTTCAGGGCAGTCTGTGTCTATCCACTGGTCACTGTGATCTCCAAGTAAGGACTCTTCCACTGTCTTTGGCATGTGCCTGTAAACAGGGACAAAGGAGGCTTGATTAACTCTTAAAAAGAGCCGGTCTGAAACTGTTACATCAGTGTTAATCGTTCAGTAACTGCTGGTAAACGACCGAGTGTCTAAGTGAACTGACTCACTTCATGCCCAGAGCATCCTGCCCAACTGGCTCTCTGCGGTTCTTGTTGCTGCTGGTTTCCTTCTTGAGGAAGAAGCCCTCAGGGAACCACAAAGTGCTGTGTTCACGTTTACGCCGGGCGATCAACATGCCCAACACCATGATGATTAGAAGGAAGACTGCTGCCACACCCACCAGCAGCAGCTTACCCCATTCAGGCACATCAGGGTCTATTATAACACCTACGGATGTGAGACAGTGTTAAATCATCTCAATCTAGGTAGTGGTCATGAAATGAGTCCTGGGAGAACTGTGAATGTACTCACCCCGGACTTCTTTGAGAGGGTAAGGGAAGCGCAACATTTCCTGAGCAGAGAGGGCCCCCAAGTATTCAGCAGCACTGTTTGCTGTGGGGAAACAATTATCTGAATCTATGGAGCAGAGGCGATTATCAATCTCCAAGTACACAATGGACCTGAAAAGATGAAAAAATAGAACACGGCATGAGATAAACTTCTGTTCACCATTAAACAATCGCTGCTGTATGTACGTGTCGTCTGCTTACCCAATGACTTCCTGTTGGGGCATGAGTTCTCGCTTGATCCGAGCTTCCTGGCGGGTGTAAGGCCGGATCATGGCATCTCCGTTGTGGTCGAGGTGGAATCGCAGGGATGTGCGCAGGATGCTACTGAGTTTCTGCAGGAAGGCCGTGCCTGTTCGCAGCAGCTCCTCCGGTGGCAACAGCACCACAATGACCAGCACACCATCTGCCAGCTTCTCAGGCACCGTCTTTGCGCAGTCCAGACCGTCCCAGCCACACTCCTCATTATTACAGCCCTGGTCACAGTGGCTATCTGCATAGTGGTCCATGCAGTACGTCTCATAGATGGGACTAGGGCGGGAGAGATTGAGAGAATGTGAGGAAGAAAAGGTAGCACAGCTTCCATTCATTTTTCCAATTGACTTTACACTAAAAAAACACATCTGCAGCTTAATTTCCCCACAGAAAGTTATTTCAATATTAAATATGGTTCCTGCTTCCCAGAGAAAGTCAGGGCAATTATAATAATGCTCTTTTAGACTCCAGATAGTTGTGGGACAGGTATTGAAATTCTGTTGGAATTCTACCAATGCAAAACATATAATCAGATAAAAGATAAAAAAATTACTTACTGGCAGACCTTCTCTTTACTCTTGCAGTCAAAGTTGTCGTACAGACAGGCTGCATTATTACAGGACTCGTCACACTGGCTGTTGTTGAAGACACGCCAGCAGTGTGGGTCGGCACAGAGGGCCCATGGGTTGGCAGCCAGTGAGCAGTCACCACCGTCCCAGCGGCAAGCGAAGCTGTTGCACTCCTTATCACAGACACCATCATTGGCCTTGCCGTAGCAGTCAGCTATAGGGCAGGTGGGTGCTGGCCGCTCCAGCATGCGGCCCTCCTGGTCACAGCGCATGCCCTTCCAGTTACCTATGCACTGGCAGCTGAAGAAAGGGAAGGTGGTCTCCTCTGTGCAGATGCCGTTGTTACCACAGGGTTTGGATGAGCAGCTCTGGTTGCTGCGATGTTGACACTGCGGCCCAGCAAAGCCTTGCTGGCAGGAGCAACGTGCACCTCGAGATGTCACGGTGCAAGTACCACCATTATAGCAGGACAACTCTCTGCAGGACATACTGCGCTCACAGTTAACCCCTGCATAGCCCTGAGAGAGAAAGGGAGATATGAATTGATGCAACTATAAATGCATGACTACACTCAGCCAATAAAGAAAATGTAATAGTTATCAGTAATTCCATAAACAGATGATTGAAATTAGACATATATATTTTTTGAGGCATTTAGCTGCTGAACTGCTGCTGATACTGCACACAAAATGGTGACGTGTGTCTATTACCTGCACAAGAACAGACACTCACTTACAAAGCAGTGATAAAATCAGAAGAAATAGAAGATCCAGGGCTCAAATTGTGATAAAATGGTTACTGCAGGCAAACGGTCAGCTGTACCAGGACAACTCCAGACTACACTCTTCTTTCTGTTTCATTTGATTAATTTCTTGGATAAAAATGTTTTTCTCAAATAAATATGTTGTGTGCCTCCTGATTTGCTTGTTTTACTAATAATAATTGGGACAAACAAGCAAAAAGAATAAAGAGACAGAGGGTGGAGAGAAGAACACAGGTTACTCACCAGCTGACAGGTGCAGACGTATCCCATGGACGAGCTGCTGGACATCGAGCATGCGCCACCATTCTTACAAGGCTGAGACTCGCACACACCGAACCTGTTCTGACAGCTTCGACCTTAACATGCAAACACAATCCCATTGGTTACAGGACGTATGCACACACCTGCCCACACCCGACTCACTGACACACTTGTATATCCATATTCACACACTAACCCAAATCTACTCGGAACGCTCCTGTACCTGTATAGCCTGGCTTGCAGACACACTGGTAGTCATTGGGTAGCTGAATGCAGTCCAGACTGTTGGCTGGGTTGCATGGGTTGGACTTGCACTCATTTATATCTCCCTCACAGCGTTCACCCGTGAAGCCTGGAGGGCAGTTACACCGATAGCCGCCCACCCGGTCCACACAGGTTCCGTTATTCTGACACTTGGGCAACCCACGAGGTCTGGTGGGAGTAGCGCAGTCATCCTCATTTATCTCACACAGGACACCTAGAGAGACAATCTTACCATTAGCATTATAATATTATACTTTTAGTGGCTGCCAGTTCTCCTCATACACAGACCTGTCAATCACTACTGACTCAGTACACTTCAGACACTCCCTCTCCTAGTGAAAAGCAGGACTACCCAAAACCTGTGCAGGTTCTACATCCAGGCCAGCAGAAAGGGTCCTTCCCACATCCACATTTGCATGAATTATATTAATGTACACCTCATTACACATTTCTAGTTTTATTTCTATTTTGATTAAATTTGATTAAAACCTTGTAACTGGTTGATTAAAAACAGTTCTTTGATCAGTTTGGAACTACAGTGGTTCCTCACACCTACCCAGTGTCCCAGGAGGGCAGGAGCAGATGTAGTGGCCCACCAGATCAATGCAGGTGCCACCATTTTGACAGGGGTGAGAGCGGCACTCGTTGATCTCCCTCTCGCAGTTCTGTCCGTCATACCCTGGCATACACTGAAAGAAACATAATGAGTAAGTGGACAGATCCTTACATATATATACTGTGTTTCATTACAGAGCAGATTTGCTATCCCCACTCACATCACATGTATATCCTCCCACGTAGCCTCTGCATGTGGCGCCATTGAGGCAGGGCTTGTCCTCGCAGTGGTCAACCTGACTCTCACAGTAGCTACCAGTATAATCAACTGGACACTTGCAGTAATGTGTGTTCCCAAAGTTCATGCAGTGGCCGCCATGATGACATAGCTCATCTGTTTGGAGACCTGTAGAGCAAAACAATTACATCAGCTAAAGAAAACACATTCGCAAGTTTGGGTCCAATCTGCACCAGAAGCACCTCCGTCCTCCATATTTGATTACTTTCTGATCTAATATGGCTCCAATAAACATGATTCAATTCATTAAGGTGAACTGAGATCAATGTACCTCTCTGTATGGCAGCCCTTTCGCAGGAGACCTCTGGGATGTCGCAGAAACGTCCAGACCAGCCAACCATGCAGTCACAGGTGAAGGAACCATCTTTAGGCCTGCAGCGTCCTCCATTCTTGCATGGGTTTGAACGCCTGCACCAGTCCACAGGCACCTGTCCGGTAAAATAAACAATTACATTGACTTAACCAGGCCAGCAAAGAAGCTCTGCAAATACTATGATGGTATTAATACAATGACTGTTTGACTATGTAACTAAAGTCAAGTCATAGTAAATTTAATTGTCATCTATCTGTTATATACAGTATACAGAGAGACGAGACAGCGGGTTCCAGTTAAAACAGTACAAGCAACAAAAAGGACACAGAGTAGGAATATATATTCGGAGATGTGCAATATCTGTGCAGTATTATAATATAACAGGCAATATTCTAGCGAGAGAAAAAAATTAGTTGCAATTGACTGGAATTGAATGTGTACCAGACCAGCAATAGCTTTTATGTAATCGGTGGTCTAGAGATTATTTATGACAGCAATGATTTTTACACAAGAGACATAAAGGAAAGAGTAAATGGACTGAAAGTAAAGTCCACTTAATTCTAACATCCTGAAGAAATCTACTGCTGGCTTGAGCTAATCTAAGAAAAAAAAAGGCTGATGGAACAAATCCTTGGCAAGTAATTTATTTTCTGAGCCTTAGTTGTCCACTTCTAGGAACGTTGCTATAGAGACATAGAGCTATGGAAATATCAGCCAGTGACTCCCATGTAATTATTCCCAATCTAATTTGTAGAAGTGAGGCTTGGGGTGTATACCTGGCAACGGCTGCCGGTGTAGCCCTTTGGGCAGGAGCAGCGGAAAGACTCCATGCCATCCTGGCACATTCCTCCATTGAAGCAGGGCTGTGAATCACACTCATTCACCTCGTACTGACAGTGTTCTCCTGTGAAGCCTGGTCGGCACGTGCAGGAAAAGCCGTTGATTTTATCTACGCAGGATCCACCATTAAAGCATGAGCTGCAGAAAACACACAGCAGAGCAGTTAAGATCACAAATGATCCCATGACCATACTTCTGGAGATAGAAGGTTTTCTCATGACACTGATGATTCTGGTCTAGAATCCGGAAGAATTACTAGGTTAAAATGTCCCAATACAAGGGAATATTTTACTTCACTAATTTACAAATGCATTCAATTAGAGATCAGCTCTCTCACCTCTCTGTGCAGTCAGGCATGTTGGTCTCACAGTGCAGGCCTGTGAATCCTGGCTTGCAGGTGCAGGTGTAACTGTTGACATAGTCTGTACAGGTGCCGCCATTCTTGCAGGGGGCGCTCTTGCACTCATTCACCTCTAACTTGCACTGCTTGCCAGTGAAGCCAGGTAGACAGGTGCAATAGAAAGTGTCGATGCCATCCGTGCACGAGCCTCCATTTAGACATGGATCTGCAGAAAGGTAGAGATATAGATCCCGATTTTTTATAATACAGAATAACAGAAGAGGGTTTAAGTGTTTCTTATTGACGAAGGTCTTAAAATAATGTAGACATTTAATTTCATAAAATACTCCCACTGCCAGAAGAACTTTGCTGTCCACACTGCATACATGAACATGAATAGGATCTTAATATGAACCAGTAGTGTGAACAGTAATAAGGGTCAGCAGAATGAACGGCCTGGTGTTCAGGTGTGGAGCACGGCTGTAAACACTATGCACAAAACTGCTGAAGAAATTGAGTTTACTCACTCGGGAGACAGTCGTTGTTGTCAGTTTCGCAGTTGGGTCCACTGAATCCTCCACGGCACGAGCACACGTAGCCACCCAGCGTGTTGGTGCAGGTGCCACGGTTCTTGCATGGGTTAGATACACACTCGTTCACATCAATATTACACAGGTGGCCTGTGAAAATAGTGCAGACATTCTGTAATTGTTTGTCATTGTCATTTTAATGCATCTCTGTTTTTGGATTTTATATACAGGGGTGAAAAATTCCTTCTTCTGGCTTATTCAGTGCTATTACTGGGATAATTAGTTAGACACAAGGTGCCTGTCTTCCAGCTATTGCTATTTTGAATATCACATGTCAGTTGTCAAGTCATGGCACCCAAGTAAAATATGTGACATGAACACACAAGTGCTATCTTTAAGTCTGCTTTTTTGGCAATTATGTTGATTCAACATCATTAAGCACTACCGCAATAACATCACTTCCAATAGTTTTTCCACCTTAATTGATAATTTGTTAACTTTCATAAAGGTGTAACTGAGGGGCAATCAATAAATACATTTTATTACAAAGTGTTCCACTTTTACTGGCTCTAAAATGCCCCTGTGCTCCGTCTTCTGCTAATGGAACACTGTACTAATGTGACGGGGGCACTCACCCTGCCATCCTGGCTGGCAGTTGCACTGGTAGCCGAGGTAGTCAGGTTTGTTTATGCAAAGGGCGTGGTTGGCGCAGGGATTTGGCGAGCAGGGAGTGAGCACGTCAGCGCAGGTGGGCCCACTGTAGGGTGGTTCGCACAGACAGGTGAAACTGGCCTCTCCGTCCACACACGTGCCCTGATTCAGGCAGGGGCTGGACGAACACTCGTTGATGTTGACCTGGCACAGGTTACCTAAGGAAGGTGAGGAGGAAAAAAAGATAGAAAGAAATATGTTGATGAAAGCAGGAAGGAGATACATATATTGTAGCGTGCTACACAAAAAGATAAAAACAACACAATCACCCTGTAGGGGGCGATGCAATTCAAGTCATGACGCAGACACACTTTTTAATCCTAACTAAAACAAATAGGATTAACATGGGATCTGCAGGGGCTTCTTGTATTCAGAACATTTAAATCCAGACACAGTTTCAGACTTATCCTCCTAGAAGGCGTGTGAGAGCCTCGGAATAAATTATGCGGCAAAGGGAGATTCAATAATATTCTTAATAATTGTAATTATCAGCAACACTTTTAGGATAGGGCTAGGCTTTGTCTGTGTCAGGAATAACAGCTTTCTCATGTATTGTAAGCGATGGGGAATTAGCTGGAAGAAGAGGGCACCACACCCACCTCTGAAGCCTTGCCGGCACTTGCAAGTAAAGCCGTTGAGCTGGTCGATGCAGGTGCCAGAGTTTTGGCAAGGGTTGGGAAGGCAGTCATTGGGGTCCAAGTTACAGTCCTTACCCAACCAGCCTGGCTCACACTCACAGCGGTACCTGTGCAAAGCAAAACAGAGACATTAACTGTCACGTTCACTCATCAGCCATATCATTAACAAGTTAATCCTATGACTAATTATTTCATTACAATGGCATCTGTTGGGGGTGGGTTATATTAGGCAGTAAGAGAACAGTCAGATCTTAAAGTTGTTGTGCTGGAAGCAGGACAAATGAAAGAGCATAAGGATCATAAGGAGCCACTCTGACAAGGACGTTATTGTGATGGTGACACAGTCAGAGCAAATGGCAGGTTTTGTGGAGTGTTCCAGGTCTGCAGTAGTGGGTACCCACCAAAAGTGACAACTACTGGATTGACAACAGGGTCACCAATGCCCAATGATGCACGGGAGGAACGAAGACTAGCCTATCTGGTCGGATCCCACTCGCACGATCTACTGTGGTTGAAAAAATGGATCCAGTGCACCACAATTACAGCTTTTGCGGCAGCTGCTCAATATTAGACAGGTGGTGTTAATGGCTGATTGGAGTATCCTGCTCACTGTATACTGCATTACATATGGAGTAAACTATGTAAATGAACTCCATTCACTCAAAGAATATCCTTTACTGTCGGAGGTTCTGATCGACCATTCCCTAGGTAACACTGATGGAATGTTCTAGTAACATTGCATAGCCTTGATTAAAGTTTTTACAGTGGTAGTGGCAGGAGAACACTTTCAGAGCAAAAGATTGTTAGCTGGTTGGCACAAAGTACTTTATATAAAGCTAATTAAAGCTTCTGATTTTTAACTGTACCCCAAGTTAAAGAGAATAAGAGTGTTACCCATTGGGATCCTCTCTACAGGCTCCATGGACACAGGGGCTGCTGCTGCACTCGTCCATGTGTGAGTAGCAGTACGGCTCATGGAATCCAATGGGACAGAGGCAGCGGAAGCCGTTCTCATTGTCCACGCAGGTGCCTCCGTTTCGGCAGGGGTTCGATGAGCACTCGTCCAGCTCCACATTACACTGGGGGCCTGACAGTAACAGAGAGAACACACTTTTAAACTGATGTGGATGAAAAACTCTCCATCAATGGATAATATAGTCATGACAATGTTGTGCTCCTCAGAAAGATGATCCCCGGTCTTTAGGTCATATTGTCTAGGGTAAAATATGAAATCTGATCCTCTAGGTTCTCAAAACAGGACCACAGCTGTGATGGAAACAGAGACAGAAGAAATCTTACCAGTGAAACCAGGTTTGCACACACAGTCATATCGGTTAATGCCATCCTTGCAGATGCCATATTCACATGGATTGCTGGCACAATCGTCGTAGTTGATTTCACAGTTGGTGCCTGCACAATTAAATCAGTGTGTATTATTCCAACCCTAGAAAATCCATTACATTTTAACTTCTAGAGAAAAGACTCATATTTAGCTGAAATGCTGTCAATCAGTCAAACCAAGCCAGAGCAGGTCTCTCACCTGATGTGCCATGCTGGCACTGGCAGATGTATTTGTTAACCAGGTCCACGCACTTGCCTCCATTCTGGCAAGGGTTGCTCTGGCACTCGTTGAGCTGGTTCTCACAGCGATAGCCGGTGTAGCCGGGCATGCAGTTGCAGGTGTAGCTGGCAATGCCGTCTACACAAGTGCCATGGTGGCAGGGGTCGGGCTGGCAGTTATCAATGTTGCTCTCACAGAGTCTGCCCTCGAAGCCTGGAGACAGGACATGGACACAGAATCAGAAAAAGACTGTGGGATAATATCAGGAGTGTAAAATGCATGGGGATGATTCATAGGACTATTACAATAAGATGGTGGGCTGACGTGCCCATTTGTAACAATGAGCGAGACGGCATCTCTTTACCCGCCGCTCTACTGCATTTCGCACACCAATTCAATCCCAGCTATTCACAGTTTTGACTGCAATGTGAAGACTTCCTCGCTTTCACTCGCACGCTCCTTCTCACCCTCGCCCTCCACCTCTCTCCCACATTTTCTCTCTCCTTTTTTTATTATCTGAAAACTTCCAATTCCTCGTTTTCTGTCTGCACGTTTTTTTCTTCTTTGCAAGGTTCCTTTCTACTTCCTCTGTTTCCTTCTCTCTCTCTCTCGCCCTTTTTCTCTAGCTGCTGAAAGGTCCTACAGTGTGGTGACCGGTTTTCCATGGTTTCCATGCCAACAGGTTGTCAGGCAGCGGCCGAGCGGGACAGGGCTGGGCCGGGCCGGGCCGAAAAGGGGGGTGTTTTAGGGGGAGGGTAGAAGGTGCCTTTCATTGGGCCTCACAGAACTGCTTTTGTCCCAAAGAGCGGTAGGACAATACCCCGTGCCCCTGCTAACGGGACAACACCACGCAGCAGACCAGGAGCAGCAGAATACCAAGCAGCTGGTTTCTCCAGACAATACCGCACTACACTTCTCTCCATACAAACAAACATATGTACATTTACACAATATGAACACTATATGGTTTAGTCACATATATCAACCAGTCTATGGCATTCGGAGCCATACATCTTTTTTCTTCATTTGTCCATAATTTACAATAGTAGCTGAGGCATCAGATCTATAAAATATATGATATTATAATATTTGAGATGATATATGACCAAAATATTTCTTTTTTTGTGATTCTTCAGAGGAAACCATTGTTTTTCCAACTCTGAAGTAGCTGAATATAAGCTCCTTAAGACATTAAAGGGTTTCTCTAAAGAAAGTTTTGATTTGTTTAACACATTTTGGTCATAAATCATAATTCATATGTCTGTACTAGTGTGCAATGACAATAAATATTCTATTCTGATGCCTTTGCTGCTATTTTAAATTGTGGACAAATGAGAAAAGAGGCCTTATGGCTCCAAAAACCCCTGACTGGTACTGTATACTCAGACACACCTGCACATTATATGCACTTTACTTCTCAAACTTAACCTACGTGTCAATAACTAAACTCACGTTTTTGTATTTCACACACTATATTTACACTGTCGTAGTCATTTACCACTACATGCACTTGGCCTCATGGAGAATTTGTTCGATGGGACAGACGACACATTCCTCCAGATGGGACAATGTGAAGGGGGATGCTGGGAGTTCTGGGTCAGTCCATACGGCGATGTGTGGGTATGTTATTGTAGGGTACGGATGAGCAGATGTCGGGGTGACAGCAGAGCGTAACCCCCTTCTTCAGCAGCTGCTGGCCCTGAGTGACCCCGTGATCCCAGAGGTCCGGCGGGGGGAAGAGGGGGATTAAGAGCCCGTCGACAGTCTGATCGTCATGGCACAAAAGGAGGCGTCTGACCTCTGCATCAGACTCATTTTCATCACGGCTGCAGGTGTGTGTGGCCAGTCTGATGCTGATATTGACTTGAACTCTGGAGATGCTGGATGCCATCAAGGGGGATTATGTGGGGGTGTGAGTCATTGGCCTCACAATGATTAGATTATGATTCGTCAGGAAACAATTAAATGCTTCATGACATCACAGATTTCACCATCATTTAATTATCATATAAATTATATAATTATATTCTCACACGTGACTCGAGGGACTATTTACACAATATAAACAGTGTATGGAGCCTTTGAACATGACTTTTACATTTGAAAATAACCAAATGATCTCATTTAGAGCAAAACGTGTGCAAATAACATTGTTTTTATAATTGATTGAAATTGATTTAAAAAATTGAATCACCCCCTTCAGATTGATGCATTGTGCAATTGTACACTCCTGTAAAACAGTAAAAACTATAAATCCACACATGATGCCTTACCTTCAGCACAGCGGCATTCATAGCCATTGGGCCGGTCGATGCACTTGGCTCCGTTCTGGCAGGGTGTGCTGGCACACTCGTCAATGTCAATCTGACACATGGTGCCGGTGAAGCCTGGGACAGGCAAACACAAAGGTCAGGGGCCACATTGAGGCAGCAAAGGGTCACTGTGCTCGGCTACAGAGGGCAGAGGTGCCCGGCCTAGGTTTCAGTGCTGTGGACAGAGCTTGGGCCACAGGCACTGATCAGGCTGTGAGCAGTTAGATGGTTAACAAGTCTGCACTTGGTTAATCTCTTAAACACAGTTGGCAAGTCAGTACTTCAATTTCTTACTATAAAAAAACTGCTTTCACACATATTACTTATAGATTCATAGTATTTAGTTAATGTTGAGCCTTAGAGAAACCACTATCAGTGTGATCTGCATTAAAGAAAACAGGTGGATTCAAGAGACAATGTATATTAAAATGTTTTTACATTTTTAAGTACAGGGGAGCTAAACCGTTGTACTTCAACCACAGACATTAAGAACCAAAGAAGCATAAGGTTTAATATGTTAAAAACTATGATGTGAATATTTCCTAATCATTTATTCATTTTCCAAACCACTTTTTTCATTTCGGATCGTAGGGGAGCTGCAGCCGATCCAGGCTGACTATGGGCTTTTTTTTCTTTTCTTTTTTTTTAGAAAACTCACTTGTATTCACTTAATTATGCTTATAACCAGCAGATACATTCTGTAGTTCAGTGTTTTGAAATGTATGAACTACTCTAGACTTTGCCTTTTTATACATCGCCCAACACCAACTACAATAGTTTTCACGCTACTTCTGTTTCCTCAACAAATCTACACTTAAAGAGGAGAATTTACACTCTGCCTAATGAGAAAACATGCCAGCGATGGTGAGTAGCCATTCAACAAGTGCATTTAGTTTCTAATTGGCACATACTTCTGCAATGCAGGTTATGTCTTTCCTTAGAAACCAGCAACCATACACTGGCTGGTATGCGTAGTATGGGAAAACGTGCACTGGTGCAAAGTAAGAGCAATCTGTAGGCAGGGGCCCCGGCGGAAAATGTCCATTTCTGTGTGGACAGAATGTGGCATGTTGATTAACAGTGTTGTGATGGGAGCTTGTGCGCCGATGCTTGGGGCAGGAGGTTAGAGGCGGGCGGGGGGGGGTTGCACTGGAATTGTTTTCTCCATGCACCAAAAAAAGCCCCCCAAGCCCATTCCACTCCTAGCACAAGCTCTGCCGACTCAATAGCTAGATGGGGGGGGGGGGGTTGTCTGCCCCAGATGTAAATTGCAGACCAGGAAAAGAATCTCATTAGCAGGACTGCTGTTATCCCCCATCCGCCTAAACCATGCTGTCCCCCTCTACAGCACTATGGATGAGTGGGGGATGGTTTTTTGGGGGGGGCACAATGGTGCCTTTGTCCCGAAATGCAGCCCTGCTGCCCCCGAAGGCCTGGCTCTTATGAGTAATTACATGCAGCACCAGTCTAATATTAATTGACTTAAACATTCCACAAGTGGCCTCACATTCTTGACAATGAATTTTGCTAATTTCCTGCGTTTGCTGAGTGGACACTGGTGAGCAGGGTTGTGTGTGGGTTAACAGGTCCTCTTACCTGGTTGGCAGGTGCAAGTGAAGCCATTGACCAGATCTCTGCAGATGCCATCATTTACACAGGGGTTGCTTTCACACTCATCGATATCCACCTCGCAGAGTACCCCCGTGTAGCCTGAGCAAGACACATACACACAAGCACCCTTGTCATGCACAGAGCAGCAAAAGCAGTGTACTTAACACCCAAAGGTGCAGCTGGTGGGACTAGAATTACTATATATACTTATATTAATTACATATTAACTCATGACCAAACAATAAACCATAAGATTATTAAATCAATAAAAAGTCTTGCACGGTTTAACAAAAGCATGATGTAATTTGTTATTAATTACGTTTCACTCATGACTTACTGAAACATAAATTGTAATGTTACAATCAATACCATATATTATGTTGTGATATTGACAAAAATACAATACTTTACATGCAATGCCTGTTCTTATGTAAAAACAAATGGAAAATGTCAGTGGCAGTAAGTACTATAGATTATTTAAATTGTGTACTATACTATATAACAGTATATATTTAAGATATATTTTGAGTATCTAAAAACATACTCTATACCTACTCGGAGGTCGTCTCACAATGCCAGAGGCCCATACACCAGGCTACACTACAAATTCATGTCTGAAAGGTTATGGGTAATAATTTTATGTGTACACACTGGGGCCTCTCCTTTGAGTCCGACCTCCACTCCCTACTGTCTGTGGCACGACCCCACAGCAGCATAGTGCTCAATCTCTCAATAAAGTGCCAGCACGTCCCATAATCAGCAGCTCACACTACTCCACTGGGTGCACAGGCCGCAGTTACGGAATCAAAACTAAAACAGCCAGGCACACAGTGGCAGACGATGAGGAGGATGAAGAGGAAGAGGTGTCTGTGGAAATGAAAGGGGTTTTGCAAAATGGGGGTGGGGGGGTGGTTGGGGGGTTGGGGAAAAGCGCTGGGAAAAAGTTTGCTCTCTCTCTCTGTGTGAGGGGCACAGAGAGGAGCACAGAGGGGCCCTATTGTTGCCGTCCATTCCCACCACTCCACTGCTCATTATCATGCAACACACACTCCTCCCCCCACCTCTCTCTCTCTCTCTCTCTCTCTCTCTCCCTGCTAGCCCTATAGACCTCACACTCCTGGCCCTCATTTGTATAGTCCCCAAGACCATGGGATGCATGTGAGTGCTGGGGACGGAACTTTTCAGTGTGCATGCGTCTGCAAGTGTTGTGTGCTGAGAGCATAAAAATATCTGTCTGTCTTGATTTTTACACACTTGTGATGCTGCCGAGATGCTTGAATCCATGGTTAAGCCAATGAAACTGAGTGAGTTATGTAACAGATTCATGGGCATTACTTGTTGTTCCCGCAGAAGAAATTTCCTGACTTAAATGTACAGTGCTACATACACATGGATAAAAAGGATGAAACACTTAGTGCTAATATAAATATATAAACAAACTTGATTAGCTCGCCCCTATTGGTCCAGGTCCTAAATTTGGCGAGAGGCGGGGTTGGTGATTTATTGTAACGGATTAAAAAGTGACGACCCCTGCAAATGTTCACTGCAAATGACTTGACTCGCTACGCTGTGTCTGGCCTTGAAAAGACACAGCCAAGTTTGATTACTAATAATCGTTACAATTCTAGTTTAGCTCCGAACTGTTTGGCTTTTCACATAAAACAGCATCAGTAATGGTCACATTTTGCGATCTTTTATTCAGACGTTCTACCTTTTTAGTTTTTGACAGAGAATGTTGCCTCCTGGCGACATGTTGATGAAATCAAACTGTAAAAGCGTCAGCGATATCCTGCTGTGTTTTTTGTCCAGTTATTGCGGATGTATTTTTTTTAATGTATTGCTGATAATAATGACAGATCGGAGAATGCAACTTTTGTTTATCAGATATTTTAGGTCTACTTCACAAGCTTGTACACAAATTCCAAATTGAAGCTGGTCATACTAGAGGAGGCGGACCAACCAATCAGCCGTCAGTCAAACAGGAGGGTTTCCTGCGTTGATTGGTCCAGGCACCAACCAGACCGAGGATGCAGCAGTGATTGGTCCATCGTACATTAGTGTTGCCCATCCACCAGCAGCACTATAGAATTAGCAGAACTAGAATGTAGCATTCTAGGCTATAGTGCTAACATGAAGTTTGGAGAGCTATAGGTGGAGAAATGAAGACACCTGACACTTTGCCAGTTGTGGCGAGGGTGAGCGGCAAGAGTGGTGGCTTAAAGAGGTATATAACATAGAAGGAAATCTGTCCTGCAGCCTTTCACAGTGAGAGGCGGGTTTGGCGAGATAATGGGGGGTGAGCTAACAGGGTTTGACTGTATATAGACTATATGTTATCGACAAACCCTAGGATTGTGTCGTTTACAGCGTGGTAGTAGCCTGCAGTTAAGTTGAGGGTTTGGGGTTTACCAGGCATGCAGATGCAGGAGAACTCTCCAATGCGGTCCAGACAGGTAGCATCATTCAGGCAGGGCATGGACAGACACTCATTAATATCAATCTCACAGCGAGGACCTGTGTAGCCCCGGCCACACTGGCATTGAAAGGAGCCCACTGTGTTCACACACTTCCCAACGTGTTCGCATGGGTTTGCACCTGAGGGAAAAAGAGGAAAAGAGAGTGATTTGACAATGTATTCCCTTTCTACAAGAGATCTGAAAAAAAAGAAAGAGAGAGTGATAGTGAAAGACAGATAGAGATAAGGGATTTAAAACAGTGTGTAAATGTACCAATAGAGCACTCGTCCATGTCTTGGTTGCAGGATCCCCCTATGAAACCGGCAGGACAGGTGCAGATGGCTCGGCCGTTCAGTGGGTTGGTGTCACAAACTGCACCATCATTACAGGGATTACTGACGCATGCGTTGTCCAGATGACACAGCAGACCTGAACACATACAGAGCAGCTGTGTCAGAAAAAAGGCAGCGAGATGATGTGTAAAAGAACATATGTCTGAGTGAAGAGAGGAGATACAGTACCAGTCTTGCCAAAAGGACATTCGCAGTAAAAGGAGGCCACGCGGTCGAGGCAAGTTGCTCCATTAAAGCACACGGCTGTAGCACAATCGTCAATGTTCTCGCTGCAGTCGTTGCCCGTCCACCCATTAACACACACACATGTGTGGCCGCCAACAGTATTGAAGCAGGTGCCGCCATTGTGGCAGGCGTTAGGCTGCATAAGGCACTCGTTCACATCTTCAGCACAGTATTGACCTGAGGCACAGACACAAAGTTATGTAAAGAGAGTCTCACAGACAAGTTCAGCAGAAAATCAAATATCTATGTTTCCAGTTTATAGTGTCAATCAATCACTAAAATGAATCAATGAGTGTAAGGTCATATACCTGTCCACTCAGGTGGGCACTGGCAGTTGTAAGTGTTGACTCCATCCACACAGGTCCCTCCATTCATGCACTTGTGCCCAGGACAGTCGTTTACATTCATCTCGCAGTTAAAGCCTCCAAAACCTGCAAGAGATGAAACCGCTGTAGCTTAAAGGGTATGAGGAGAAACAAGGCAAATAACGCCCTCCACTGAACACTTCATAACTCTTCCCTTACTGACACTCTCTACCAGTAAGGATAGCTAGCAGAGGTAAATAAAGGGTCCAGTGGGTGTTGGAGTGTTTACATGATCTCCTAGTGGTTCCCACAGTGGCTGTACAGAATCCTCCAGCGCTGGGCCACCCTCCCTGCCGGCTTTGCTTGTTTTAGATTCACTCACAGTTTCAATGACTTCCTCTCTGGTGAGAGCCATTTCCTGTCTCACTCCCCAGTGGAAAGCAGGAGGGTCATAAAGTAAATTCCTCCTTGATATTGAGCAGCCTCTTTCTTTCTTTCTCCTATTCTCATTTACTCTCTCTCCTCCCTTTTGCTCTTTAAGCTATTTTTAGCAGGCAGCAGTTTGACCTATAGCAGGCCTATAGCAGCAGCACTAGCCTGGGAAAACCTGCAGAATGGAGGAAGGGAACCCTGAGCTTTGGGGAGGATGCACATGAAGGAGCGTGGGAATATGACTGTGGGAGTGTGTGTGTGTGTGTGTGTGTGTGTGTTATGAGAAAAAATGGTTAAATTGCTAGCTGTAATTTTACACATGCAGTATTTAAATAAACAAAAAGGACTTTTGCTCTTGCAGCTTAAGATCATACAATATAAAATTTTATTAATGCTTTGCAGTGTTTTAAATATTTTTACATTTTGAGTTTAATAAACAATAAATATTTCATATAAATAATTTTATCTTACATTCAATGAACAACACACTGAAATATAAAACGTGTTTTCTTACAGAGGATTACTACTCAATATCTGCTGCTTGTTACACAATGCACACTGCAGTACACGCTACACTATTTCTGTTATTTCATTATTATTTGGTTTATTAAGATTTAGACAATTAGCCTGCACTTTTAGGGGGTCGGATTGTAATAATAACCTGTAGCAAGGCAAAGGAAAAGTGGTGCATCGGCATCTATTTTGGGCAGAATGTTTTTTGTAACTTAAACTAGACCCAAAATAAGGTTCTATAGCCATATATTATAATAATCACACCTATCCTAAGCCTGTGTGTGTGTGTGTGTGTATGTCTGTGTGTGTGTGTGTGTGTGTGTGTGTTCATCTGCATGTACCTGGCAAGCAGGCACAATCATAGGTGCTGTCTCCGGTCTGATGACAGGTTCCCCCATTAAGGCACTGTGATGGGGCGCAGGGCTGAGTGGGCACCTCACATGTGCGCCCACTGTATCCTGCCACACACTCGCAGCGGAAAGACCCATGTGTGTTAATACAGATCCCCCCATTCAGGCACTTCCCAGGCTTGCGACACTCATCTATGTCATTGCGACAGTTTTTTCCTTGAAAGCCAGGTGGGCATGAGCAGTTGTAGTGGTTGTTCCAATTAGTGCAGCGGGCACCATTGGCACATGGGCTTGTGGCACAGGCATCGATCAGAGAGCAGTTTTGACCTACGCACGCACGCACACACACACACACACACACACACACACACACACACACACACACACACACACACACACACACACA
>JBBIGC010000137.1:2497726-2511860 GCA_037576955.1 Lepidarchus adonis
GACCTGTTTTTAATGCAGCGTCTCCATGACAGAATCAGACCTGTTTTTAACGCAGTGTCTCTATGACAGAATCAGACTGGATAATGTATGTCTGGATAATTGCTGTAAAATGTTTTTAACATTAAATTGTGTAATTATTTGAGATAAGGTACCATGATGTTTGAAGAGTCGTTACCTTTTTTATCCCAGTTTTTATTTCTCATCTGCTGTGAATTTCAGTGCAAAAACACAAACACACAGCATTTTCCAGACTAAGCACTGCTAATCTTCTGCAGGAACTCCGTCTTCAGTCTCGAGTAAGCAGCATTTTTATTATAATTTTTTATGGCTTCAGTAGATTGTTGTTGTTTTTTTGCTATTGTCTGCATATCACACGTGTCTTTTAGAGGAAACATGTTCCCGGTAACGGATCAATTGGACACACTGGCAGGGCAGAGCCTCGTGATGAGGTGGTATTTCACTTTTAATTAAGAACATTGATCCATGCTAGACTCACTTAATTTTATCAGTGCCTTGGCTTTCATTTCCTGGGTCTTATCTGAAACTCAAGAGGCCCTGAATCTTTCTGCACATGTGTCCACATCATGGAGAAACAAATTATAGATAAGTGTTAAAAAGATTTAAAATAACATATTACAATTTTAATATTCAGTCTCACGTAATAAATATGCATATAACTACAAATACTTTTGCCTATAACAACATTTCTATGCAAAAGAAAGGTGAGAAAAAATATTATATAAAAAATATAGATGCAAATGCAGAAATAAATACATACATAAATAAATTAATACAAATCTGTTAAATGTGTATATACAATTAATTTAAGATTTAAATTAGTCAGTAAATGTTGTTTTCTTGATTGCTTTGTATATTTATTTCTTGCTAGTTTCACAGTATATATTTTTAATTAATATTTTTAAAGTTAATTTAGATTTTCCTAGTTGGCAGATTTTTCTTTACCTTAAAACAAGCATTTATGTCATATTTTAATTTTTTTCTAATCTGTGTGAAGTAATAACAAAACTATTGACATTAATCATAATAACCAGATAATGACTCGTTATGATTGTATTGTGCCATACATAAAATTTAGGTTTTTGGTTATTGTGCTTTGTGATCATTGAGAGGAAATTATATTAAATTAGTGAATTTCCCAAAAGGGATTATTGTTGATAATTACTCATAATCGTGGCAACATGATTGTCCAACCTGACTAATCCTTAGTAGTCAAAGCTAAAAGTAAGACTGACCCACAGTGCTCCATGCAAATCTATGACTAATATTTAGTAGTTCAATCTAAAAGTGACTGATTTCTAGTGGTCCAATCTAAATCTATGACTTATACATAGTGGCCCTGTCTAAAAGTATGACAAGTACCTAGTGGTCTAATTTAAACATGTGTCCAATTCTTAGTGGTAAAACAAAAAAGTAAGTCAGACTCTTAAATCGTAGTGGTCTAATCTAGTATTTGTTATCCATAGTTGCCCAGTCGTAACGTTTGACTAATCCCTAGTGCTACAATCTAAAAAAGTATAACCAATATCTAGTCATCCAAATTAAATTTTTGAGCAATCTCTAGTGGTCCAGAGTAAGTGTATGACTAATATATAGTGGTCAAATCTAAAAATATAACTAACCTCCCCCAAGTTTTATGGTTGGCAAGGTGTTTTCATGAAATGCTGCTTCTTTTTTCTCCAAACATGACTTTGCTGATTGTGGCCAAAGATTCTATTTTAACTTCATCAGTTCACAGCACTTGTTTCCAAAACACATCAGGCTTCTGTAGATGTTCTGTTGCAAACTTCTGATGTTGGATTTTATGATAGAGATGCAGGTAAGGTTTTCTTTTGCTGACTCTTCCATGAAGGACAGTGGAACAGTGCACCACCACTCCAGAGTCTGATCAATCTTCCTGCAGGTTTTTACAGTCAATTGGGGATTTTGATTTGTCTTTCTGACCAGCATACGAGCAGTTCTCTCTGGGAGTTTTCTTGGTCGAGATCTTATCTTGATCTCCAAAGTTCCTCTGAACTCTTAATTTGTAAAACTTTGACATTTGATATTTACTAATGACATTTACTAATAACATTCACTAATGACATTTACTAATAACATTCACTAATGACCTTTACTAATGACCTTTACTAATGACCTTTACTAATGACCTTCACTAATGACCTTTACTAATGACCTTTACTAATAACATTTACTAATGACATTTACTAATAACATTCACTAATGACATTTACTAATGACCTTTACTAATAACATTCACTAATGACATTTACTAATAACATTCACTAATGACATTTACTAATGACCTTTACTAATGACATTTACTAATGACATTTACTAATAACATTCACTAATGACATTTACTAATGACCTTTACTAATGACCTTTACTAATAACATTCACTAATGACATTTTCTAATTACATTTACTAATGACATTTATTTAGACATTTACTAATAACAGCTGTTACAATGTATCAGATCTAATGAGCTGATTAAGATCTGAAACCTTGTAAAAAGAATCTGAGACTTTGGAACTCTTAGGGTGCCCAAACTTTTGCGCAGTGCAATAATAATTTTTTATTTTTTTTATTTTTGTTCATTTTATGGCATAAAAAGTAACAATGCATCAATGTTTGCTGAAAATATTGTGTATTTCCCATGTTCTAGAGAGACTGTGTAACATCTTTTCAATTATAAAATCACCAAAATCTGTTATTTATCAAGAGGTTCACAAACTTTTGCATAAGTATTGTAGTGTATTATTTTTGTGGGATGAATATATCAGTGTTTAATGGATACTGGATGCTACCTGAACATGCCATGGCTCATAATTACTGCTACTAAAATTAGACACCCTACTGTGTCGAAAAAACGAAAAAAAGAAACACTAATTTAAATCAGATCAGACGTCTGATTGATTTACTAAGTGAAGGAGTCACCACCACTGCATGAGAAATTTCAATCTGACTTTTCTCATATTTACAGTTTATTTGCTAAGTGACATATTGGAGACAATCAGCGTAAAAGGTGGAATGTGCATAAGTTTAGGCACCCTTTAAATCTAAAATCTTGTCTTTTATTTATTTAAATAAGGTTTTGTCTTTTCTCTCTGAGGACCTAATTGAGCTGTGAAGGTGAAGTGTAAACCTCTTAACTCCTCAAATATATTTTACTGTAACAAGTCCTGCTGCTGCCATGTCGTCGAGCGCACTGTGATGACACTGTTGCTTCCCCAATGAGTCGTTCTCCTTTAATGTAGTCTCGTCTTGGATCAATGACTTTACAATGGCTGCAGTAAATAAGCAATAGAAGACGAGAGAGAGAGAGAGAGAGAGAGAGAGAGAGAGAGAGAGAGAGAGGGAGAGAGAGAGAGAGAGAGAGAGAGACAGACAGAGAAAGAGACAGGCAGCCTCAAGAGGGAGGACAGGAAAGGAAAGGTTATTTGTCCTCACACAGGGCACCGCAGCCAAAACACACATTCTTTTGTCTGGGCCTTCGCCGTTCCTCTCATTCTCTTTCTCCAACTTATAGCCAAGAGACCCATCAGCAATTTCTGGGAGACAAATAATTCTGCCTTACGTATTCCAACCTCACAGGAACGTCTTTACACATTAATCCAAGACTGAACTGTCTTCCAAAAGGAGCGCAGGGCAACTCCGGAAGCTTTAAAAGACGATGGTTGTTTGTGTATTCGTGGTTCTGGGCAGGTGTGAGACTTTACGCAACGTGTGCGGTAGGACGGATGCCCTGTGACCCCAGAGGAAGAGCAGGGGCAGTCGAGAGCGAGTCCAGAGTATGTACGGAGACACTAATACTAGCATGTCACAACACTTCTGAAGGCTTGCGCCAGCTGCAGCCCCGATGCACTGCATCTGTCCACATCTGTCAGCGTAGCCCCAGCTGGCTGCCTGTGTTGGGGCTTACAGGCCAAACAATGGAGCTATTCTGCCTCCAAGAAGAGCTTCAACACACACACATACGCATGCTCCCAAAAACAATGCCATGCACACGAGTGTGCCAATGCACTTCCCGTGATAATATTTGGTCTGTCAATAGACGCAGGTTAACTGAGAAGTCTGATAGTTCAGGTTATCTCAGAAGTCAGGAGAAGGCAAACAACTTCGGGCACTGATGCAAAGAAAACCAAACACAACCACAGCAACTCCCATGCTCAATGCACACCTTCAAAAACACACTGGGCCTATTTATCAGAGCTACTCTAGATTAGTTGTTTTGCAGGTCTGCTAATGAACTGTAACTAATTCTAACCGAATGTGTAATCCTCGCTGCGTTCGCCTTTATTAGTATCTCAATGAGGTTTTGAGAGAAATGTACAAACCCGGTCCGTTCCTCTGGAGGTGCTGGTGGTAAGATCACTATGAAAAATAAAGGTTAGCTAAGAAAGCACAAAGCATGTCAGAGTAAAAGAAAAGAATTGATTTAATGATGAAACATAATAAAACATTCTACTGCAAATTTACTGTAGGCCTATATCTCAATCTCCAGAGATTCAGGGAAGACAAGGATGCTGACCAAATGATATATGGGCATGTGAATTTCATCGCTTCTGCTCGTTCCTGGAACCTGATGCCGTTTTTCCTGTTCTGGAGGTCACTGTGGGCAGGTAACCGGACACCGCGCTCTCCAGCGCTATCTTACACAATTGTAAGGTCAAGGCACCTGCAGAGGAGAGGCATAAACACCCCGACTCATCCTGAAAAGAGCTCTGGCTGGTCAGTCATGGTCCGTCAGTTGCCGAACATCTGAGAATTCCCAACGGACGGATTCCACTGCCTCTAGGAAACAAGCTTCCCACACCAAGGTGAAAAACAATGAGTGCGCATTCCACAAGGCAGGAGCTTCCCACGATGCAACAGAAAGTGATTTATCATTTACTGCCTTCAAGCAAACTGGATGTTCTGCTATCAGTCTCAGTTTAGCACAATTAAAATATGAGTTTGGGGGCCCAATTCTGGGGAACTGAAATGAAAGGCAGACTCTTACAAAACCAGGTCTGTGGCAATGTCTGGCACACACAGTGCAACCCCCACTGTCCAGAGCTCCACAAGTGGGGAGCAACTCCATTCCTTTGTAAGGAGTCCATACTGACACCACACTGCCAACAAGGGCCTGCAACCCCTCCCTCCACCACCTCCCCCTTTTCTCAGAGAGGAACCAAAGTGGGGGTGGGGGGAGCATTTTGTGGCCCAAATAAAAGAGCTAAAGTAGTCAGAACCCCATTGTGTAAGAAGGGAAGGGGGGCAATGACCCAAACAGCCAGGCTTTCAGGCTTGTTCTTATACGGACCAACAGGCCTCAGCTGTAGCCTGGCAACAGTAACCCATGGCAGAGGAGAGAGAGAGAGAGAGAAAGAGAGAGATGGTGGGGGGGACAGGGTTCCATAAGGACAGATTCAGGACTTTCACAAGAATTTCTCCCTTTTCGTGCCTTGCTGTTGAAACTGAAACGTGAAAATTAAATATGACTTTTGCCAAAGAAAAGTCCCAAGTTTGCACACAACAATGAGCCTTTTGTCCACAACGTGTCTATCGATGTGAGAAGGGGACGTTTTGTGTTTTTGCCCAAGGTATAAACTCCAACAAGTCATTATGACCATGGCTACCTCTCCACAGAACTTTCCAAACATCCGTTCTCCTTTATTTTCAATAGTAAAATATGGAAATGTCAGCAGTGTCTGTTGATCTGTTCTCCCATTCTTATATGCTGCATCGTCTTACAATTATCTCAGAGATTGGAAGGGAGTGGTTTTGTAGTTTAATGTGATCATGGTTTATGATAACTTAACAGCTTGGTGTGCAACCAAAGTTTTATAGGAAAAAAAGTTTCTGTAAAACAACAAAGATCTTTATCAGACTTTGCGCTGTGGTGTTTTTGATCACATTTGGTTGAGCAATGTAACGAAAGAGACAAAGGAAGCTTGGAATCTCTGCCATTGCTAACAAGCCAACCATAACCACATTGCATGCACCCTGGAGTTGAGGTCTTCCAAAGCATTCTTCAATGTGTTTGACCACAGAACCCCACCCCACCACCTAAACTGAACCAGATCTTTGGAAACTCAAAGACGGCCTGTACTCAAAACACTGCTATGGACCTGAGGAAGGATTGGCACTACAGAGTCTATAAAACCACTCAATGAATCATTTTTTCACAACCACTACACATTGTTTCTTTTCCATTCCACCCACCATTACTTATTGTTTAGTTTCCCACCAAACCTAAATATTTACCATAAAATACACAAAAACAATGTGAAACTATAATATTACACGATACTCCAAGATGTTTCATAACTTACATATTGCAAAATCCTGTCAATTGTCACGTAAAATCCCAGTAGAGAAAATCCAAAGCTCATGTCTATGTGTAGAAAAAACGTTTTAGAGGGTAAACCAAGCGCAAACGTGGTCCACAATGTCGACCAGCAATAATAAGGGCTTATCGTACACACTCCCACAAATAAACTACTCAAGCATTCAAACACGAGGGCTGAAGTTATTCCTTTTATCTCCTCCACCATCTAGTAAGCACCAAAACAAACAACACCATGTTGCCAAGTTTGACTACAGTGAACTCTCACAGAGAGATGGAGGCCATCTTTGAATCAGAAGCGTCCCAGTTGTTGTTGACTGAAGGGAATCAGGTTTATTTGGACAAAGTCTGTAAGGCCCACAAGCAGGTGTGCCACCCTCATACATAAGCTGGCCTTGCCTTCAACTCCTTGGGACATCATATAGTGTCTGAACGAGGACTTTAATAAGTGAAAGGGAAGGAGGGATTCAGAAATTAATCTGCCCTGATAGACAGGATGTAAGTGAAACTTTGGGGTCAGTGGGAGCCATCACTTCCTGTTGCAGGGCCTGGGAACCATTGCTTGCTGGTTAGTACCACCACGCTCTCGCTCAAACCCAGCCCAAGAGCCTGTCCAACCAGAGTCCAGCAACTGAGAAGCTTACACTGGGTCAGATGACTCAATCTGTCCATTAGACACTCAGCTACAGATTCCCATTAATGAATGTAGACCGGCAACCTTGATACGAAGTCGATCCAGCGCACCCGTGTCAAATTGGGCTCAGCTGACATTATTGTTCACAGCGTTCCATGAATGGCCACTGGGCTGAATGTGCCTGAGATGAGGACAATACTTTCAGTAGGAGAGGGGGAATCTAATGAAAAATTCCACTCAAATCCATCGCAAAGGAATCCAAAAGAAAAAAAAATGTACATGAAAGCAGCGCTCTCTTTTATAAAGTGAACTTTATAAACAGGTATGTGTTTTTCTAATCAGCCTCATAAGAAAATTATATTAGTAATTACAAGCATAATAAACAAGTAATAACATCTATAGCATACATTTATATTATAATTTTAGACAAATAATCCATGAGAATGTTTATTCTGAAGGCGCCAGTGGGAATAGTGTCCACTTCCCTCCTCTCCGGTCACATCCATCATTTCTTATAAGACACAGAATGTCCATGGGTCATTAAAACACAGCACTCACAATTTATGGACGCGCTGCTACTGCAGTCACAGTGATGCCATCAATAACATACAAAGAGCTGCACTGTCCTTCACCACTTTTCTTTCCCAACTCCAGCGTGCGGCTTTGTTGCCCACACTCTTGTATCTAAAGACAACCACTATGAGTACTTAAAGACCAAAAAACATGCTTACACATCTCTTGAGAGAGTGTGTGTGTGTGTGTGCCTCTGTGTCTGTGTTTAGAAGCCCATGAACCGTCAGCTTCGTTCCTCCACAAGCCTGTCTGTCTCGGCATGGGGCAGGAGGCCACTCAAAGGCAGCACCTGGCCCTCCACTCCTCTCTTTGTGAAAGTCTGACTTCACTGGATTACCATCACAACATACACCAGCTGCTGTCCCCTGCACCCCAGCACACACACACACACACACACACCGCCCGATTCCTCCAGCTGGAGCCTCTCTGAATGACACCCTCACAATCTGCCTAATTATCTCTCTGCTTCAGCTGAGGCTTTATACCACAGTGGGCCGAGCACTTGCCTCCACACACACTCCACGTGGGGGTGGGATGAGATCAGAGGCCCGCAGCCACTCCAACAGGACTTCCTGACTCTTCACCTAGAGACGCGTTCCTGGACTCTCCGCCAACAAGTGCAGCGTCATCCTTTCGAATATCTCGGAGAGACTGACTCAGGACTGGATGGACCACGGCTGGACGACGGCAGGGCTCCCGAGCTTGGTCTCTCAATGTGAACAACAGAAAGATGTAATGGTTGCACACGAATGCCAAATGACAAAAACGGAATTCAAGTCTTAATTTTGGTGTACTGTTCGATTAGAGTTGCTGTAGAGCCGCTCATATAAGTATGACTGCATGCCATTGTGAGGTGCCACTCATTGGAGTGAGGGATGGAGAGGGATTACTTTTGTAATCTGTCGGGAACTACACAGGCCACTAGAGCTTCCTGTGCAGAGCACCATGAAGTGAGACATGGGGAGTGGTATTTTCATAAAATGTCCCAGACAGGACTTGTTAGGACCTGGCTGTGGGCCAACAAGGCAGCCGATACCATGATAACTAGGGCAACCACAATGGCAGTCCCAGGGGCCACATTCGCATAATATTACAGCCGCTTGAGAGCAATGGCGCTGCGCAAAACGGAAATGTGACGTTGCACAACCTGTGGAGAGGAAAGCACCTGTCACTACCGTAAAAGATCACGCTGAGCTTCTCAAAATTTAGTCACAATCAGTTCCTCTTGCCTACGTCTCCACCATTGTTTGCTAAAGCTACCTTTATCCACTTTTTAGCTCTGCTTTTCCATCACTCCCATTTACCCTTCTTTCTCTCCCAATCCCCCACCACGGTGCCAGGTTACAGGCCGGTATCTGGAGGAATAAAAGGTTCTTTTTTCTGCTGTTTTGGAGCTCTGGTTACGTCCAGTTCCCTGGGGAAGGAGGGGTGTGGTGAAGCGGGATCGCTGGACCCCGAGCTAGCGCAAGGGCCAACCGGTAGGACCACTCTTTTGCGGCCGAGGCTTTTTGGTACGATCGTGTTACCGCACTGTGTGGCATGACATTTACCGTCCCCTTTCTTCTGGAAGCTCTTGTGCTTTCACTTAAAGAAACAGCCCCACTGCCGGCCCTGGACCAGGTGTGGCGATTACGCACAAAACGACCCGCCACGCCCCACTGCTCCACATGCACTATATGTTACAGTTCGTCCACTTTCGACACTTAGAAAGGCCAGAAACCACAGGTTCACGCTGTTAGCAACACCAGTTTGGAGGGAAAGTTTCCACTGGCTTACATATCCCTATGAGAAACCCACAACGTGACTGAGGCTGGAATATAAAAGTGCGTAGAGTGTCGCAAGGCGTAAGCATGAGGGAGCAGGCCAGGGAGGAAAGAGGACAAAGCAGGGCAGGTCCATAAACTCGGTTAAATATTTACCTACACACCATTTTAATACCACTCAGCCTGATGTGTGATGCGTAATGATTAAAAGACACAGTTGGCTATTCACGTTCTGTATTCACATTCCAGAGTGCTTTTGTCTACTGAGGGTGGTAAAGTTCTACTCTATGTATTAGTGACGTTTCCTTTTTACTTTACACCTAAGTTCAGAAAACAATAAAACACACCCTTTTATCCGGCTCTCTTAACCCTGTGCTTTTTTAAAGGAGGATATGGTTCTAAAATCTCCTTTGTATTTCGCACACAATCACCTGCCCCTCAGGTGTGAGTCTGCATAACATTACAGGAATGGAACCCAACTGGGAGCTGACTCTACGTGAGCTGGTCAGTAATCAGGTATTAACCCTTTGCCTGAGGACTTAACATTCACCGGTAACAAAGGCCGTATTTACAGTAAAGCAAAATGCCTAGGGGGTTAAAAAGACAAAGCCAAGCAAATAGGTTACAGATCAATTATATGCTAACGCTATGCCTACTGATCTAAACTCTAGATAGAAGCACTGGGGAAATACTTACAGCTGTGGGACACCAAAACAACCATTTCTGAGACAATAACTTGTCTCATTATATGTGCAAAGCAGAAACTGGCATGTCTCACCACAGCAATTCTTCCAGCCCTGCATGGCTTGTAGACTTCTCAGAAAACATTAGCCTTGGAAAGGATAATATCTCAATAGCAAATTGCTGTTATTCAGTGTTCTGACTATATGGGGTAGAGTTGTAGGCAAAAGTTTGGCAAATGACATGTTTTGTTGAAAATAATTACACATGTAACCATGTAGAACACACTTCTACATGGTTACATGTACATTAATGTTACTCTGTGAATAAAACCTGTACAAAGGTTATGGCAAGGTATTTACATTATGTTTTAGGTACCACAATGTGTTAAACTTGTTAAATGCAATAAAATTTCATTTTTGTAAGATGCTGTATACTTATTTTTACCAAAAATCACCAAAAAAGATTCGTAATTTCACCAGAGTCTGTAAAATAATCAATAACATTAGCTGATGTTGGTTGCAATCTGTGCAGGAAAGTATAAAGAATTGGTCACTCATCATGAACCAATCGAAGTGATCATAGAAAAAGCTTTGAGATGCAAATCCAATATTAATGGTGAATAACCAGAGCATAAGATCTTGTTTTCCACAGCTTATGGTCATTGAAAAGGGAAACTGTCTCAAAAAAGGCAATAGAGAGTTTTTGGTTTGAACAACAGCCCAATGACGATGGCCTGTCTTCATACCGAGTCACAGAGAATGTTTCCCACGTTCTCATGCCTACCAGGGAGAAAAGAAAAACTAATCACCATGAATGCACACACACAACTTTCCAAATCAGGCGGGAAACTTAAAACAACAGCCCCAGGCCTCCATGTGACAACAATCACTTCGCATTAGCATACAGAGTGAAGACGAGAGTAGTTGGAAGCAATGGTAACAGACAAGCAAGAGTCTAATATGCTCCTTGGACAGGCACATGGTTTGGCAATGAGCAGTTAAATTTTCTTCAAATCCAATAAATATACGCGGTTGAATTGTCAAAGACAGGTGCAACCGGACCCTGTGTCATCCGGCAGACATGCGAAGACTTGAGCAACATTATTGCTCATTTTGCCTGGCAACCCATTCAGGCTCTCAGACTGAGCAGCTCAAAGCCACACAGCACGTTCACTCTAAACAAAGAGAAAGAAGGCCTTTGCCAAGAAAAAAAATTAAGGAAAAAAAAATAACAGCCAATAACCGTTGCTTTGCTTTTGGCTAAATTCCAGCCCTTTCCTGCAGCTGCAAGTGTATCCAACATCTTCTAACACAAAGTGGCACTTACAACCAAGGCTACAGAACCTCAGCAATCTTCAGTCTCTTGGAAAGATACATTCCTGCCTGGTTCAATCTGAAGACATGGGCACAAGCTCTAGAACGGGGAGGCCTCCTCCAGTTCTATAGATCTACAAGCCTGGAGAGTTTCTATACAAATCTACTCTAACAAACCTGATCCAGGTAATAAAGGCTGAATATGAGAGCCAGGTTTTGGATCTGAACTCTGCAGGACAGCAGATCTTCTGGAGCGGAGCTGGGCCATGAAGCTCTATAGGAAAACATCCTCCAAGGAGGAAAAATAGAAAAGCATGCCACAGCTGAGCACTTACATGCATCTTGTGTCAATGCACATTCCTCCATTCTCACAGGGTTGATATGTATCCACACAGCGCAGACCTGCAGGGGAGAAAAGAGCCACTTCACATACATTGCAGGACAAGCATTCAAAGTGCAGAACTTTGTAACCTATTAATTACACAAACGTACATTCATTATTCATTTTATACGCTGCTCTGAAAACATAATAGACTGGATTTGCTTGCCTTAGATATGACCATTATTTACAAGTCTACATGCATCATTTTGTCTTCCTGTGACTTTTGGCAATAGCTGTTCTTCATGTATTTTATTCACGTGAAAATATGTGGGAAGCAGTCACACTGTTTATTGTATCCTACCCGAATTAAGTTTGTGTTTACGTAGCTGAGAGCACAAACAATAAAGCCTTATCTATGCAAACGTAGGTGAGATCGGTGCCGACTGCACCTGAAGAAATGAGAACCCATTAAGATTCCTTCACAGAGATTTATCAGCATTGATTTCCTGAATAAAATCTATATTTTGCTCGATCCCTGTAAGTGAGAGGTGCTTCGTTATTGGTGTAATTTTGTTTTAACCTGTCCAGAACTGAGTGTGCTCATGTTTACAACTGACCAATCACCTGCAAGCTATGTAGGGGTTACATGGAGGGGGAAAGTGGCCATCATAACTCAAACTAGTTAAAAAAAGGCAAATAATTTTTGGGGGGGGGGGGGGGAGTTTTAAATGACACTCACATTCTGGCCCTCATTCCCCATCCCCCATGGCTCTGTGATTCAAAGTTCAATTGTTAATAGCTCTTTGTTGGTGGAAGGAGGGGGGCAAAGTTATGGCTCATCACTCCACTCACTTTACACATAATAATCCCCCATAATCGCCCGACAAAGACTTGTGTTTTGGCCATGAAACGAGTTGAAATGCAAAGAAATCTTTGAGAAGAGCAGTCTGGAAAAGACCCATACTTGCGCACATTCCGGCTTGTAATTGCCTAGCACTTCATTCTTTTCTCACGGTCCCCACTACCCCCACCCCCAGCTGGCGGTGAGGACATCGGACTAACACTTTTATCTTGAGCTTAAGCTCTGGGGCACATAAAGCCTAAATAAGTGGCAATATAACGAATAACAAGGACAACATTCAACGCCGCACACTCGTGTCCACCTCTCCCGCAATGATGCTCCCAGAGTTAAAGGGCGCCTCAAATCGGCGCCGTGCTGCAACCGTTACCGCGCGGTGTTTAGTTCCTATATTGAATTAAATATTCCCAGATGGACTAAATTTACACTCTGCAAAGCGCTGCTACGTTTACTATCCCCCAAACAACAGGCTACACAACCCAACAGAGAGCTTCCATCAGAAAAGTGGTCCTCGCGCTCAACGGACAGGTTGTCTGTACATAATTCCCCCAATTCCTCAAAACAATCTTACAGTTCCTAAAATAAAAAGCAAACCGACGAACTCACCTTCACAATGGTGTACGAAACATAAAATACTCAGGAATATCCAAATACTGTAATTCCCCATTTTCTGTGGAAAATGTGACCCAACTCCTCTTCTGATGCGTTAGCAATGATACATCCTTTTTAAAAAGTCCCGCGGAATCACATTCAGACGGAGCAGCCTCATAGAATGTATATGGTAGATTTTGTCTGGTTTTGTTGAGTTTTCTTCTTAGACACTCGCAGAAACCTTGTAGTCCAGCTCTGTACTATCCCAGGCAGCTCGGCTGCGGCTGCACATCGACTCCGCAAGCGCTTCTCCAACTTTGGGGAAAGTTTCTCCTCCGCAGAGCTTCAGGTCCGAGTCGTGCGCCGCCGAGATATTACTCCGCCCCTTTCTCATGCCTCGTCACCGCCAATCCCTCCGCCGGGACAAATAGCGCACCTTCTAAGATTCCACACTCGAGCAACTCACATACGCTTGTAGTTCAGTGTGGGTCGCGTTAAGTGGCACCGATTTCCTGAAGGTTTCTGGTTGTTTATGCTTTGACGTTACAGTGTTTGTCAGGATCTACTTTTTATTTTGTCTAACTAGTCGTTCCCATTAAGTTTGTTAGCGTTGATGGGTACATTTAATTAACGTATTAATGAATTGCTGCTATTTGGAGCACAAACTGACTTATTTTACTCACTCATCTCGTTTTGACGCGTCTGTGTTTTAATTTTTATATTAGATCTTGCAATCCCAAAGAGAGAGTAACATTGTTATGATGAGAGATGAGGAGATGAGGGATGAAGTCCACCACCTCCCAGCTCCTCCCAATGCAAAAATGAAACTTTCTACACCTGGTTTGGCGTATGGGTGAATTCCCAGAGGGTCTTTGTTAAGTACTTGTGCACTGTTGTGCCTAGCCTAGCCTTCTCTCTCTCTCTCTCTCTCTCTCTCTCTCTCTCTCTCTCTCTATCTATCTATTTATCTATCTATCTATCTATCTATTTATCTATCTATCTATCTATCTATCTATCTATCTATCTATCTATCTATCTATCT
>JBBIGC010000137.1:2536559-2551202 GCA_037576955.1 Lepidarchus adonis
AAAGAGAAGAAAACTATGAATAAATAAAATCAGGAGTTCAATGTTAAGAGGCATCTGCAGTTCCTTAGGGGAGATCAATATATAAACACATATAGACACAGCTAAAAATGTATAATTATTATTATATTCCTTATTTTATTAACATAACAGCCCTATTTTTAATACTTTCACCCTATGAAATACCTCTTAAATTCCAGAAGTGTCACATTCAATGGGAAGTAGCATTAGCATCATCTGGTGCTTAGCAACACCCGGCACTGTAAATTCATTCATACATTCAAAAATTCAGTTAAATGTGGTAAAGCTGCACTTTGCTTTGAATATGCTAAAATAAGTGTCATTTTTTTAATGTATTACTCAAATATCAATATTAATTTAATTGTCAACCAACAGGTTTGTTGGGTTTAAATACAACTCTAGACAAATAAGTAAACGTGGTCATAGATAAATTGTGCTGCATGCTCCCTCACAGACTAAAAGAAACATTATTTGCCTACTAAGCAAGGGATAATGCATTGCGAGGCATTATGGGAAAATAAATCCAGACAGAGTGAAATTTTTTTTCCTGGTTATTAAATTTCGCCTTTGCCCAGCACTCCAATGCCCCATATGCAGGGGCAGTGGGCTTCACACCCATGCCTAGGGGGCAGCTAGGGTGTTAGGTGCCTTACCTAAGACCACTTCAGCCATGGATTTTGAAAGGGGAAAGCACTGTTTACTCAGTCTCCACTCCCATGTTTTCCCCTGTTGATTCTAGGGCTTGAACCTTCAACTGTCCAATCACAAGCGCCATCTACAACCGTTTGGACACAGGTGCTGAACAGAAAGAAACCTTTACCATATTGTCTCAGCTGTGGTGGCCTGATGGCATGATGGGGCCCTTGCCCATGGGATCAGAAGGTTGTAGGTTCAAGCCCTGGCTAAGATGCCATTGAGGTACTGTTGAAATGAACAAGCCCATTTGTTAAATGTCATTTTTGTCGAACTGTTCCTTTAAATTCCACACTCTTATTCCAGAAACAACATACCTCTAAACATGGCAGAGTACGTTCAGCAGTTATCACTCAGCAGGTAATCACGTTGTAGAGAGAGGCCTGCAGATTGTGTAAGCCCATGAAGAAAGCACATGGCACTCATCAATCGTTGGCCCAGCTGTCAGTCTCCCAGAGCTCTCCTTAAGGGAGTTCAGAGCAGTGAGCGTTAACCGAAGTGAAGCGGCCAAGCCCTCTAAACTGATTGGAATGGGTAGAAAATATGAAATGGTGATGATAAGGAAGAAATGTTTGGCTGGAGAAAGACAAGTTCAACAATGCCATTTGTTTTTTTCCTCACAGAGAAATCATCTACGGTTATGATTACAGGATCTTTCTTCAAATAAATTCCACCTCCCCAAGAAATGAATAGTCTCCTCCTCAAAGCTAGGGATGTTGGACAAGGTTTTCATAAGTGCCGCTTCACCTGTTGCATGCCTCATATGAGCTGTGGTTGGCGCACAGGCTCACGGCACTTTGGAAATGTATGATCTTGGCTTCTACTGAGTAAAAAAATGTCACATTTGCTATGGAAACATCCTAAATTAATGACCTACATCCAAAAGGAACCAACAAGAAGAAGAAAACACCCCTCAGTGTCAGTGCAGACACTTATTTCCTCATTATTTTCTTCACAACTGCAGTCGGAGCGCCACCTGTGAATCATACCAGCTTATGGAAGTCTCAGGAGGCCTCAGTGGAGTGTTTTGCCCTGCGCTGGAATGGTCATGCTGAGAATGGGATTTAACCAGAGAGGATTTTCTCTATTTTTTTTGGGTTCCATTCCATTTGGCACAAAGGGATTGGAGAGCGTCCAGTTGTTGGTGGTGGGGGGTGCTGTGATTAGCATCATCAAATGGCATACGGTTGCGTTGCTATTTCACATTAATGTCTAGTTTCTCTGGTTCTCTCTGTTTTTTCTCTAATTGGTGGAGCCAGATTGAGGAAACTCTAAACTGAACTGGAGATCAGGTGCCCTCAGAACGCCTATTTCCCACAGTTGGGAGTGGGTGGCGTAGGCCAGACATTTGACACTAATCACTCATTAATAGTATAATGCTGCTCCTGAGCTGAGCCAAAAAGACACAGAGCTAGTGACAGCTGCTGGTATGTCTGAGGGAGCGGATCCAAGGACACATACGAAAAAAACCCCAAATAACAGACAGAGAACAGAGCCCATTGTGAACTTCTCTGTGTTACTTCCAGAGCCATATTCAGTGATAGTTTCAAGATGGGCAGAGAATCATGGCACCTATGGGGAATGGAAAAAGGAGGTAAAGCAAAGGAAGAATAAACTGGATCAGGCTGTTGGAAAGGGAGAGAATGAATAAAGGGGTGGAATGAAAGTGAAGGGGCTGGGATGGATGGGTTGGCAGCGACAGTGCTCTGAGAGCAATCGTTTTGCATCTTCATTGTTCATTCATTCTTCTCCTATTGGTCAGCAATGAATGATTGGGGCAATGGAAGAACAACAATCAGTGCAGGTGAAGTAACTGCACCAGGTTCTGTGGCACCCAGACACTCAAATGCATTATTTCAGGGCATGTCAAGAGAGAACACAATTTATAATGATGAATGTACCATATTGGGAAGAAATAACACATCAGGCTCATTTACACAATATCTCAAAAATCACAAATAAATAGAAAATTGAGAAAAAACACCAAGTTTAAGTTTTGTCCAAGGCTGGTTCTGGAGAATTACCACCCCAAGAGAGTTCAGATGCAACACCTGGCTCTGCATTCATTCCTCTGCAGCAACTCCGTATGCTTCAACCATTATTCTCCATTAAATAGTGAGTAAGCAAGCCAGTCATTTGCACTGGGACCCATTAGATCTTAGATGCACCACTGGGTTGAGAGGTGGAGCTTGGGACTCAGCCCTGGCATCAGGTTTTACAGCCTTGGAGGAACTTACACAAGGCCTTACACACACTTTGGCTTAAGCAGCGGAACCGGGCTTGAGGGCCTGCCTCATCCAGCACCTGTCGGGATTCATATCCCACACTGGGCTGAGGGTCCGGCGCTTGCAGCTGTGGAACGGGCCTGAAACAACAGTATGGTCAGCCTGTGATCTTGCAGAACTGATAATAATGGCACAGAGTTCCCAGAGTGCAACAGAGGGTCCCCCACAATCCTACGGCCACAGACGTATCGGGTTCTGACCTCCGGCCCCTCAACACGACGGCAGGCATTTCCTTCCAGACAAGCAGACTGCATCATTAAACAAACACACACGAAAATCAAAGGGTCTGCTGCAACTATCAACATCTATTCCACAAACGTCAGCAGCTCTGGATGATTTGTAAAGACATTGCAGGACGAACACCCATGGACCCCGTGGTCCCGGGCCTGGTCGAGCCGCTTCTAGAACTGATCGCTATTGTAAACATCTGGGGTTAAAAGGCATCTCGAGGCATGCCAGCGTTTTTTTCTTCTCGTGTTATGAATGGAAAAAATGCGTGGCCCTCAGCACCTCTCCCCTCCGAGCTCTGGCCTCTCGAGATTAGGGACGTAAAAGGGCCTGATTGGAATGGAGAGGCTGTGAAAGTCTCATTTAGAAAAAAAAGAAAAGATTGGTACAAATAAGCACAGGGAACACTTTCCCACACTGGTGAAGGGGGCCACAACTTTCAAATCACGCTGCCCCAAAAGAGAGCCTGGCACAGGGCAGGAGCCACGGGATGCTTTGCTTACTCTGTGTTTGTGTGAGTGTGTGTGAAAGAACGGGGCAGCCGTATCACCATTCCTGTCAGATAGACACTCGTTTGTGTACAGTGTGTCCATCCAAATGGATAATTAAAAAAATCTTATTCGTTGAGATGTATAAGTAGCATCAGAGAGATGTGATAAATAAATGAACATTTCCCAGATTACAGTAAAAGGTTTACAGAATGTGCTATGAAAATTTACAGACATACAAGACAATAGATTCCATATTTTTAATGCTTTGGCTTCAGCATTTATGGCTTTTGCTTCTGTTGTTTTGCTGTGTTCTTCGTATCGAAGCAGACTTCGGATTTGTGGTTGGGAAGTTACCGGGCCTTATTGAAGTGAACTTGAAGAAACCATGAAATAAGGTTTGGATCAGCTTGTTGGAAATTGTGGGAGGTGCAGAAGTTCTGACAGTAATAAATAACCTAAACAATACAGGTCGGCTCAGGTTCACGTCCATATGAATATATATATGTATATATTTGTGCGTGTTTTGAGGTGGGTTGACTCATAACGGGTCAGGCGAGTCATAAAGAAAAGTTGGTATGGGGTTTGTCTTTAGTCTAGGCCACATACAGTATGTTTATATATACGTACATCTATCTAGATCTTGCCATGATGACAACACACACTTTTAAAGCAAAGTCTGGTGAATGTAATCTGGAAGACCTGATTCTGATACTAGCATGTGATCAATTTAAAGGTGTACATTCTTGTTTCCATATGACTTTTTTTGTCTATTTAATAATGAAATTTTAATTAATGTCAATTTTATGTGTCATTTGTTGAAGTATAAACTGTAGGTTTACATAGGCTTATCCTTTCAAAGAGGGTGAGTTGTTTGCTTTTTCAAATACGCTGTAAAAATGAACAATTTCCATGAGATGTAGTTATTTGTTCATTGTATTTCAAGTTGATGGTAAAAAAAACAGTGTGGGTTCTTGAAATTCGTCTTTTATTATGAAAATTAATTTTTTATTTAAATGTGAATATTTGAATGATGTAGCAACATGAAAGTAATTGTTCTTCTCTGGCTTCCAAGGGTTAACTCTTATAAATGGGATTCTACAGCTGGGCAAGATATCACATAATAAATGGGGGCATGGGGGCTGTTCAAAAGCTCCCTGACGCTGCAGGCACCTGTTCCTAACCACAATGCGCATGAAAATGGACTTGGCTTGGACCTTCGGCCTTTGTTCAGATCCAAGAGTGTCCCTAAAATCGTTCAAACTCTCTTTCCGTGCGTTCCAGCAATCTGTCCTACCAGGCGTTCCTTTTTTCCTCACTTTTCCCAAATTTCATGGCTATCCTGTGTCTGCTGCAACTTGAGGATTTGCCTCTGCCATGCGTTTGGCCCTTTCAAGTGTTCTCTGCCACAGCCAAAGAGGTCCTGACCCCCTCTGTGCAGTGGGTATGGCGTCTTTGAAGAGGATTTACTGTGAATTAGCACACAGATTTGATAGTGGCACAATCAAGCACGATCATCTGGAGAACTACCACTGTGCCATATGTAGAAAAGCTAGTGTGAAAAGCTTTTATGCCTCACATGTGATCTGTTACAGCACCTGTAGATTTTATGAGTGTGTTTTTCCTTGATTTGAGCTTCATGGGTTGATCGGAATTTAGTTTTCCCTTCATGTCTCTATGTACATACTCAGAAACATCCATTATATCGTAGTTTTTTTAACCAGCAAGTTGTCTGTTTTGTCTTTATTTCCCAACATATTTGACCAAATAGTGGCAAGCAATGGTCTAGTAGTATGCTGGCATGTCTTATCTAATCACCTTGTGGAAGCAGCTGTGCACCCTAAAGCCCGTGGAGTTCCTCGGTACAGCTGGCCAAGGTTCTGGGAACCACAGAGACAATAAGACACAACACACTCAGTGTGTACACTCACAAACTGCTGTACTAAGCACCCACTGTAAAAAACTCAGCTCACTTTGGTTCAATTTTAAATAAATTACTCCATCAAAATTGCTTTTACATCTAACAACGAGACCTAGCGCCAGTTAGCATGATTAATTAGCCACGGCTGCCCTGTTAGCTTTCATTCATAATTAGCAATGTTATTTTTTGTTGTTCTGGGAACCATAGAGAAAATAAGACACAACACACTCAGTGTGAACACTCACAAACTGTTGTACTAAGCACCAACTATACTGTAAAAACTCAGCTCACTTTGGTTCAATTTTAAATAAATTACTCCATCAAAAATGTTATTGCAACTAACAAGACCTAGCGCTAGTTAGCATGATTAATTAGCCGCGGCTGCCCTGTTAGCTTTCATTCCTAATTAGCAATGTTATTTTTTGTTGTTCTGGGAACCATAGAGAAAATAAGACACAACACACTTAGTGTGTACACTCACAAACTGTTGTACTAAGCACCAACCATACTGTAAAAAACTCAGCTCACTTTGGTTACATTTTAAATGAAATATTCCAACAAAATTGCTTTTACATCTAACAACGAGAGCTAGCGCCAGTTAGCATGATTAATTAGCCACGGCTGCCCTGTTAGCTTTCATTCATAATTAGCAATGTTATTTTTTGCTGGATGAGGTATTGCTTAACTCTGCGGTCACAGCAGAGTTTACATGCAGCTCTGAATTTCCACATTACAGGCATGCTGCACATGGCGTGGGCAGCCTGTTCCGTTTCCTGGAGATTAGCTCACTGCGCTCACTTCTTGGGCCTGACAGAATGAATCAATCTAATGTAAATAAGAACTGATGTCTTTCTCCAATGCCTGTGCCCCCCAGTAAAGTTCCTGTTGCCCTCCCCCAAAGTGAGAAACACACAGCTGGAACTTTCCGTACCCAGCCCTTCCTCTGCTGCTTCCCACAGACGCCCCCAGCTCCACGACTTTGACTTCCCACATTTAAGGATGGCTAAAAAAAGCATCTTCAAATTGCAACCAGAAGTCCCTTTAACCCCCGCTTCTTTCTCACTTACAATCCTAATGGGACCCTAAACACTGGGAACCCAGTGCAAACCCAGGCCTACACTCCCCCCCCAGCCGAACCGCCCCCCATTGGTGGGATAGCAACTCCCACTCACTTCACATTTCACCTATTGTAACCTGTAATAACAGTAGAGTATCGATGAGAAATTCGAGCGCCTGGCTAAAACGAGCCTGGAATTGGAAGACGATATTCAGACCATAAAAACAACAATACTGGTCGAGGGAAAATCAGAAAAGAGCTCTGACGGAGTTAAAGGAGGCGTTCTGGGGAGGGGGGGAATCTGTGGCCCATGTCAGTGTGGGGGTCAGAGGCAGCCTCCCACAGGACTGCGAAACAAGGATTAAATGGGCCGCTTTAATGAAATCACTTCCTGTGGAAGCTCAGCGAGTAGTGAGAACGCCACCCGCCATGTGTTGCACAGCAAGGACTCGATTGGGGTTGGGGTTTCTAAAGGCCTGCTGGTGGTCCATGTGATTCCCATGAGAAATGTAAAAATTCTTGTTACCCACTAAAAGCATTTAATAGTTAATTGGGTCCATACTGTGTTGACGTTTTACGAATCCACTAAGTGAATTCTTGTATTTGTGGGCGTGTCACTGCTCTATCAAGACTCTATACTAGGACAGTGGGCATTATAAATACATTGCTTCCTCTTCAACTCAAGAGGGGCTTGTTATTTGGCTGATTAGGTCAACCAGGTGTGTTAAAGGTGACATATTTTACTCTTTTATTCTAGTTCTTGCTTCACAGAGAGGCACCTTAAGACAAATGTAAATTTCAGATTCAATTTCCTGCATTCTGGTGTATTTTAATGCATGAAAATTACATACATAATAATGGGACAACCTTTTAACTCTTAACTTAGCCCATTTTATTTGTAAAAAATAGTTTGAGCCCTGGGGCGATGGCCTAACCACTAGGACACCATTGCCCCAGTGTCATTACATAGCGTAAGGTCCACTAAGATAATGTAAGTAGCCATTAGCCAGTTACAAGCACCAAGCTAATGTTTGTGTACGTCTATATTTTAACAGCAGCTCTGTAGATTAACAGCAGATCTGTGAAGCTTGGAACAGACATGAATCTTCCTGTATGGTACAGTTTGGATGTTGACTCCTTTAGTAAAACATCTCTGAACATTAATAAGGCCTGATATAAACCCAAAAGAGCAGTGAAAGACTAGAATCACAAGACTAATGTTTGTTCTATATGATATTACAACACAATTCAATGTGAAACAGGCAAAGCCTATAGAAAAAGTATAAAAACTGGGTGAGCGGGTGTGTTTGCTTGAGTGGGACTGGATGTTTGCTTCATGTGTGGGAGAATCAAGTCCTAACCTGTAGCCTGTAGAACCATATGCTTTTAGTGAGAAGGAAATACATCACAAATGGACAGCACCTTTAAAGGCTTTACTGTTGATATATAGTCTCTTTTGAAGCAGGGGAATCACAACAATGTACAGAGTAAGGGTTCTCCAAGACCAGGACTGGCCCATGAGAAAAAAACTTTATCTTCACCTAAAAAATGACATAAACAAAAAAGATTTAACAGCTTGTGGTACAGTTACTTCATCAACAGTCATCGTGGTCCATCTGATCCCAAGAAATCGCTGCCCATATTGTCTCCTATGACCAGAACACCCTTCCATCTTTTTCACCTCTCTTAGCCTAGTTCAGCTACCACCGACCCTGTACTTTATACTTCATAAGCTTATGATGGATCTGATACTCCACACTTCTAGCTGCCAACTCTAGATCTGAGACTGTTTACTCTTCTTTTGGTTGCTTTTAGTATCCGTTACATTTGTGTTTGTTTGGCATCTGTTGAATGCCAACCTGCAGGCCAGCCTGTAATGCTGTGTTTCTAACTGTGGGGGCAGTAATGAGGAGGTTTCTTTAACATGGGGGTTTTTGAGGTTCATCCTTTACTGCAGCGGTCCCCAAATTTTTTGTGCCATGGACCGGCTTAATGTCAGACAACATTTTCACGGACCGGCCTTTAAGGTGTCGTGGATAAATGCAACACAAAAATTATTTTGTAAATATAATAATACACTGTGTAATTATGTAACTTATTAGCAGCGTTCTCCTAAAATGCACCAATAACTTCCTCCTCTCTGCCCCTAATGCACTCTGGTCGCTATGGTAACGCATATACTTTCCCTTCAAAATACGTTTTCAGTGTTGTTGTGGCGATCTCAGGGTTTTCTGCCATGACTTTTATCCAGAATACCAGCAAAATTGATGTCTCGAACACATTTTTTTTTAAAATTACGATTTTTTGGACAGCCCGGTACCGGTGGTTGGGGACCACTGCTTTACTGGATTCAGTACAGTACAGTGGTGCTCATAAGTGTTGACCAGTGGAGGATGGGTTTCCCTTCTGAGCCTTTCTTCCCCCAAAGCTTTCTTCCTCCTGCTTCTCCTCGCCTTCCTCCTCATTGCTCATCAGGGGCTCAGACCCAGATTGTGTAAAGCTGCTTCATAACAGTCAGTTGTACAAAATGCTATGAATATAAAGCTTCAGTAACAGTCATTTTGACTGAAGTGATTATAATAAAAACATGGACTGTTTTTGCGGAAATTCATCGACTTTGACTTTGTTTGCTTTTCATTTCGTTGTCTCAGGGCTGTGGCGGCCTAGTGGTTAGGACCTTGCACTCAGGAGGCCTTGAGCAAACTACCGTCCCACTGCACTGCTGAACGGGCGCTATTGATAGCTCCCTGTCTGGATGGGTTGAATGCAGAGGTCGCATTTCATGCATCTTTTTTGGCTCTTTTGGAGCTTTAATATTTCATTTAGGGCAAAAAAATCTCAAAAAGAGAAGGAAAGCACCTACCAGCCTTCAGCTCATGTGCTGATTGATTCTGGCTGTACCAAGACCAAAGTCTTTTCACCTAATCCATTTTCAAGTTTGGTCTGCTACTCTTTGAGTCATTCAGAATCGTGTTTATTGGCCAAGTGAGTGAACACATACAGTACAAGGAATTTGATTCCGGTAGAAGGTGTCTCTCAAGCACAGCGGTATAAAGGAAAACAACAACAATGTAAATGTACAATGAAAAGAATACTGAAAAAAATATAATATACAATAGTATACAGTCTATTGTCTACAATATGCGTATATGATATGGATTTATATTTTTAAATATAAGAAGTGTTAACAATATATATATATATATATATATAGTTATATAAGTGTATGTAAGTATAGTACATATAGCAATATACAATATACAATATGTAATTATAAATATAAGTATATGTATACATGTGCATAAATGGACACTCGTCCATACAATATAATAAAATAAATACAGATATAACTAAACTAAACTCTTATATACAGAGATTGTAAGAGATTGTAATGTTTTTTATATGGCTGTACTGCAAGACTGTATATGAACCTCACAATAAGACTAAATATTGTTACCAATAGTTACCAACAGAGACCAACCACCAGTCAAGAAGCATTTGGGGTAAACTCCACTTTTGAGTGTCATTATAATTATTTGGAAGATGCAAATGGCCATCTGTCTCCGCAGTCACGAGCCATGTCTTCAGATTATACACAGATAATTGCAGTTTCTGGAAAGTTCTGCGCCTTCCTACAAACACTCAAGTCAGAACCCACGCAGAAGACGCCTTGTGTAACATCTCTGACTGCTTGTGTTCCTGCCACTGGAGAGCATTAGACAAAGAGAACAAAGAAGCATCTTTTAAAGCTCCGCACTCTTTGTGTCGGTGGACCTGGGCGCCGGTTCTGTCGGTTGACAGTTTGGAGGAGTTTTGTTCCATTTTCACCAAACATTGTGACAGATGAACAAAGGCAATTAAGCAGCAGTAGCTGTCACGCCAGCCAAGGATATTCTTGGGAGAAAATGCAGCTTCCAGTTTGTCTAATGAAACTTGCTGGCCAGACTAGAACTCATCTCACCTTAACCCTTCACCAACCTCCCGGTTACCAACACATCCACACACTCCTGGTCAGTTTACCACTGAGGAATCAGCCATTTATTTAGCTACTTCAGTTCAATTCAACCTTTTACAGACACGGAGACTCCTGTGGTGTTCTACATGCAAATGGTCTGGACGTTCCCTTCCTCATTCCTCATTCCTAATGCTTTGCATTGAACTTGGCCATGACCCTATTGGGCCCTGGATACAGCCAAGGTCACAAAATGGGAACCTGATCTCTCAAGGGTTTAGAAAATCATACGTCGCACTTCACATACTGTTAAATCGTCTATTTTTTTTTTTACACCGATTTTGCGACATAAAAACAAAGTTCACGTGGGAACTAGTTGCCAAGTGGAGTGGACGAATATACAATTCAGTTCAGTTTTATTTCTACAGCACTTTTTACAACAGAAGTTGTCACAAAGCAGCTTTACAACGTCCGGGTTCGAGCCCCTAATGAGCCACGGCGACGGAGGCGAGAAAAACTCCCTGAGGAAGAAACCTTGGGAGGAACCAAAGCTCAGTAGAAGAACCATCCTCCTCAGGACAACGCCGGTCAGTGGAGGCCATCTTGACCAAGATGGATGGGTCGGGGTCATGCGGCGCTAGACGAGGGGGACGGCATTGTGCCACTCGTTCTCTTTCGTTTGTGTTGCTTGTTTGGAAACTTCCTTACGTCTCCAAGTGTAAATCAGACTCTACAGTAAAGATCAGGAACAGTTTCACTTCATTACCACTGTGGATGTGATCCATGTGTTTATTTTTCCCACGCTCCCAGAAAGCAACTCTTTCCACGTCTTTTCCGCCTGCATTACCCACCTGTTTTCCTGCACCAGAAACTACATAGACCACAATGCATTGCTCCTCATTAAACACAAAGGCCTATGAGAGAGACTCGTGTTAGCGATATGCTACTCGTTCATGTAATTAATAAATATATGCTTGTTACATGAATGAGTTCCGAAATTAGGAACGTAACGGAACCCTGGCATAATTCGAGAACTCGTGTCGGTCAGCAAAAGATGGTTTCTTTTTCGGATTGTGTTCCAGCTTGCTCAGTTGGGTTGGAAAACGCGCTACACAATTCAAATCGAATGAAACACATTGAGAAGAGCACAACATTTCTGTCAGCAAACAAGCAATGTCTCAACGAAAGGACGTTACGGTTCCGTTCTTCACGGTGTAGAGGAGCAGTGGGAGAAAGAGAGAGAGAAATGTAGATGATAAGACAAACTTATGAGTTATGTCGCTTTTTAAAATGACACTGAGGTTGTTATTTGCATCAGGCCTCCTTAGGGATGGTCAGAATTTAAGAATAATCAAAATACAATGGGGATATTAACTGCAAATCCGCCTCTTCCATCTAATATTCTGAACCAAATCATAGCTATGATGTGCTGAGGAATTATCCAGCCCACATCATGAAGTCCCAGCCATGCCAATGAACCTCTTATCACACAAAACCAGCTCTTGACTCATTATTATATAACAGCTCAGCACTGACAGGTGTGTGTGAGTATGAATGTATACAGTTACAACATTATGGTTTTATTATTTAACATATACTGGCAGATACATAGGTGAAAACTATACCCTGACAGAAAACAAATCAATAAAATGTTTCTTTCTCCAGAAAGTACAACAGTTTACCTCAGAAGACACAAGCAAAGCCAGACAAACAGCGAGGGAAAGTTTTCTACAGAAATAACTTCACTTACTTTTCGACAGTCCATGGCGACGTGCGGAGAGAAGACGTGCTGAAGATATGAGAGAAGTTGCTCTTGTCCTCAGGTGCGAGCACGAGCGAGTATCTAGCTGCTTCTTCTCCGCTCTGACGGCTCCGTTCTCCCTCCCTCGCTCTCCATCTGCACGCGCAGCGCCGTAGCGTTCTAACCGACCAATCAGCGTCAGCGACAGCCCAGGTGCCAGCCAATGGCGTTACAGTAACGGCTACCGTTCGTAAACATGAGCGAATTTCTCCCTACTACCTTAAAAGGTGCAGAAGTTAATGCTATTTAAGGTGGAACAGTGAACAGGAAGCAATCACAAGCTTGAGACAAGACGTTATGCTGTATAAGAAATTTCCATTCGTATTTTAGTGATTTAAATAGATAAATTATTCACGTTTTAAAATTAAAATTGTATTATTCTTCATTAATGACCAATACCCAGGGTTGTGCCTTAACTGTAACTACAGAGGAAGAAAATAGTCAAACCCAGATCACTCCAGAAAAGTTGAACTTAAAATGTAAAATTGTAAAGTCTTTAGAACCTTTATTTAAGCAAATAATTAAAAGTATTTTGATGTTTTAACACATCTTTCCAATAGAAGTATGTAAATAATATCTAATTTAAATACGGGTACCTCGACAAACGTTGGGACAGGGCAAAATAAATATTTCACAATAAAAAGGTGAGCTGGTAACAGGTGAAGGATCATGGCTGTGTATTAACGGGGCATCCACCAAATAATTTTTGCAAGAAAAAATGTCATGCCAAAATGTCATGGATGTGCCAATAAGTTCAAAAACAACATTTCTCGGCATTCAACACAAGACTGCAAAAAAACGCCTTTCACAATTTACAGCAGTACTGCATGACTATTCAGGGGATTCAGAGGAATGTCAGTCTATGTCAGGTAAGGCCAGAAACTAGCTGAATGTGCATGACCTTCAAGCCCTCAGAAGGCACTCCTTTAGATACCATCATGCCACTGTAATAAATATAGACAAAACGAATTTGGGAAAACTTCCAAAAACAATTGTCACTTAATGCAGTTCAACACTTCATCATGATATGTACGATATGAGGGTGCAACAGTGCCCATACCATAGTAACTTGCTTGCTTGAAGGTCTTATTGTAACCCTGGAATTTCTGAGAAACCACAACATGCTTCGCAAACACAGAGTTCATTTGCTTGACTGGCCTGATAGAAGTTCAGATCCCTATATTATGAAGGTATGGAGCTTCATAAGGGGGAGAATCATGCACCAGCCACCACTGACTGTTGAGCAGCTGACAAGTATCAAGTCAAGTCAATTTTCAGGGAAGAATTCCACAAATTCCACTCACAGAACTACAACAGTTAGTCTCCTCAGTTCCCAAATGATTAAACTACATAATTAAAAGGAAAGTTGTCTGAACATTTTTTGAGTGAGCTGTAGGTGTCAAATTGTAAATATGTTGATATTTACTACATACATTAAAGTTGGTTATTAAAAAAAAACACTGGACATTTTACTTATATCAGTTAAGCAAGTCACAAATTTTTTTTATATTGCATTTAATAAAACAAATATTCCAAAACGGGAGTTTTTCAGTGGCGTAGGCACCAAGTTCACAGGATATCGGTTTATTTGGGTTCATTTGTAAAAATGAAAAGAAGTAAATAGTGTTGGTGCTCAGTCAGTTAAGACCTACTTTTATTTTTCCACCTGTATTCCGGCTTGGGGGCAAGGGCTTTAACCATCGCTAGATTACTCCTGGTTACTTTTCCCACTTGTATTCACACAAATGCCGCATCCTGTGCTATGATTGGTTGATTTAGCTGCTTGCATGTATAGATAATCAACTAGCCGATCATAGTGCAGAACTTCTGATAGTGGTAGCCAATCATAACAGCAGAGTATTGCTAAAACAAACCTGAAAATATCAAAACTATCAGAAATTTTTCGGATGTCTGGTTCCCATCACCAGTTCTGAATCCACATGTTTCTCTGGATCATTTCACATGTGGGGTTTAGAAAGAAATGTTTAAAGGGCCCATATTCTGAAAAAACCCAAGTTCCCTCACATTTCTGAAAATAAATTTGCTGTCGTGTGAGCTAAATACTAAAAACACCCGTCCCCAACCTTTTTCGCGCCACGGACCGGTTTAATGTCAGACAATATTTAAAACAACAAAATAAAATGATACGACCAACACAAAAACTGTGGTATTTAGTAAATATAATAATAAAGGTGAATCC
>JBBIGC010000137.1:2566460-2580494 GCA_037576955.1 Lepidarchus adonis
GAGAGAGAGAGAGAGAGAGAGAGAGACAGAGAGAGAGAGAGAGAGAGAGAGAGAGAGAGAGAGAGAGAGAGAGAGAGCGAAAGCGAGAGAGAGAGAGAGAGAGCGCTCAGTTACAGTACAGTGCATGTGTGTGTTCTGATGTGTTGTTTTTCCGTCTCTTCTCTATAGATGTTCAGGTTCTACTGATGACTGACATTTTAGTGTTCCTGCAGGAGAAAGATCAGAGATACGTCTTTGCGAGTTTGGTGAGTCATCAGACACTGACTCACTGAAGGACACACACTTCTGCTCCCACAAGTGACCCCACTTCTCCTCACCTCTGTTCATACTACTGCACACATTACATCAGAGTTCTGTCTCTATTCATTTCAGTTGAGTTCACATTATTCCACACAGTCCTGTTGTAATATGTTTTCTGTGATCTGTCTTTGTAGGACAAGTCAGCAGTGGTGTCATTGCAGAATCTCTTGGTAAGGGACATAGCCAATCAGGAGCGAGGTCTGTTCCTTATCAGCAGTGAGTTCAGCCCACCAGAGATGTATGAGCTTCATGCAGCTTCCAAAGACGACAGAAACACTTGGATACGGCACATACAGCAAACTGTCTTCAGGTAACACTCTGCTTTATTTGGAATAACAAATGAAATGATCAGAAAAATTAACATTTTCACTATTTATAAATAGTATCTTAAGGAAACAGTAAAGATAATGTAGTCATTTTGCAACTAAAACCATATGCATTTAAAACATCTATATATTAAAACATCTATATATTAAAACATCTATATATTAAAACATCTATATATTAAAACATCTATATATATATATATATATTTATAGAGAGAGAGAGAGAGAGAGAGAGAGAGAGAGAGAGAGAGAGAGAGAGAGCTTGTGCCAAAGTGCTAGTTTGGCAAAAAAAAAATCTAATTTACTATTTTTAATACTCTAGTTAACTCCTAGGGAAACAGATTCGTCTGGTGTGGTCTCCAGGATTTCTTTACTTTTGCACCAGAGCCATGAGATTACTGTAGCTAACAGATCATGCTTGCTTAAGGTGTTAAACCTTCTCCAATAAAGTCTCAGCAATGGCGCTACATAGTGCCACACAGGTCCGCTAACCTCTAACAATTGGTGTAACCACGGAACCATTGCTTTCCTAATGAATCCTGGAAGAACCACTTTTTAAGGAAAGTATATGATGATTAGGGATGCAGTTTAAGTGATGATCATTGATGTTCAGAAGCTTCCATCACTTGATAGCTACATTATCCTTCTGGTTCCACTGCAAAACTGAGGAAGGAGCTTCAGACACCAAACACATCTTGGCTATTCGAGTGCTTTTGGGAAATCTCCTTAATGCTATTTCCTAAAAGCACACCCATGCTTCTGTGGAGGGTTTGGACTGTCGCCCTCGTTGCTGGAGTTGTCACAGGCCCACTTCATGTGAGCAGGCGGTCGGGCCGAGAGATTGATGAGTGTTCGGTCTTGTCTTTGAACCGAGGCCATGTCGCGACGTCAATGTCTGTGCATGCAGGCAGAGCCGAGTGCATGGTCAGAAGCTTCCAACAGCAAAACCAAACCTGGCACAATGCATAATCAAGTGGAAGACAACAGGGAGGACAAGAACGTGTGTTGCCAAGGACAGAGAAACCCACAAGACGATTTAAATGAGAAACACAGGCAGCCCTGAGCGCAGATTTGTGGAGATTTGCATGAAAAAATGAAAAGACAGATGAATCTGAATGATGCATTTTAATTCCATTATAAGCAGGAGGGTAAAAAAACGCTGTGTCCCAAAAGGAAGGGTGGAGCTGGGAAATGAGAGTTCTTTAGCACAGTAAAGTAACATAAGGGTTGCTTGTTGGCTATAGAGCAGGACGTTTAGGAGGTGCACGCAGCAGAAAATGACAAGCAAACAGATTTATACTTTTAAAAATTTAAAACTTTCTAGCTTCTACCTCATGGGTCTGAAGGATGAAAATGTAGGAGGATGTGTCACCATGTTTTGATTTCCATTTTAATGGAAAAAACCAAAATTTATTTGATTTTTAAGTAAAAGTTTGATGCTCATTTTCTCTAAACATATCCTTACCTCCTCAGTTCATACAGTGCATGTATGGAAAATACGCAGCAGCCACAGCAGGTTTGGAATCCGCCATTTTTGGCCTACAGCGGTTCAGCCCATTCGCAACAACTTCTAAAAACGGCCTAGATGGCAAGGCACAGTACAGGGCAGTCATTCACAATTATAGGCCTTAAATGCATACTAATAAAAACAGACACTTTAAATAAAGAGAAGTTGGAAATTAGCGCGTAAACATGAAAGTTTCTTATACAAAAGTGCACCTGTACACTTCTGAGTAGCACAGCTTTCTAAGTGTTGCTCCTATCATCAGTGTTGCTGACTGAGAGTCTAAGTCAGCACAATTGGCTTTGCTTTTTTGGGAGGAAGGATGGATCTCCCTCTCCTCCATTACTCAAGTGCAATGTTAGCAAGTGCAGGAAGTGGCCTCCCTGCAGGTGTGTTCAGTGATGTTGTATTAATGAAAGAAAAGATGTGATGAAGCTTCACATGCCTTGATAAAAGCATGTATTAGCCTCCACCCTCCCAGTGTTGGTGGTATTGTACGATTGGAGGAAACCTGACTAGTGGGTTTATCTGGACAGAAAGTTGAAAAGTGTAAAAAAAGAGGAAAATGAAGGATATGGGTGCTTTAAAATATTTTGTTCAGTTTTGTGTTTATTATAATCTTTATTTATCCAAGAAGAAAATTCATTGAGATTTTAAAATCTCTTTTATAAAGATGCTCTGGCCAAGATGAGAAGCAGCACAGTGTGCAAAGTGCAAAACAAGCCAATATATTTACTGGCAACAAAGTATTAACTGCAACTAAGTATTAAAGTACTTAAATTTACCACATAATATGAAATAAAAAATGTAAACAATTTAAGTTCCAGACGTTTAAATTTTTGCAAGTGGAATTGGTTTCATTTATATTTATGTGATGGAATGAAACATGGGGGAGAAAATCAAAGCCCTGTCACCTGTACACACCCCTAAGCAGAGGCATTTCACCAGTTTCGGTTTCCTGTCACTTTAATCTTCTCTCCTCCCCCTTGTTTTCAAGCCACAGTCCTGGCCTACAGCTCTTCCAGGATCCTCCTGCACTTTCTTGAGGTAGGGGAGGTTCAGGCCCATCCATTCAGTGGTCACAGTGAAAAACAGATCGTATTTCTGCTCCACCAGGTGACAAAAGGCAGCTTGGGTTCCTCACGCAAAGCCCAGCACAATTAACCTGAGCTCAAAGAGGTTTTATTGCGGGATACGAGATGGACTCTACTAATCAGAGTTTTACAGTCAGTTGAAAAGGCAGCTGAGCTGGGCACTTCTTTCTGTTCTTCTTCATGCGCACCAGAGCGAGAAGATGAATATCGTTGCACTGCCAAGAGGAAGATCAGCGGTTTTACAGTTTTTTTTTTTTAATCGCTGACGTACACATCGTGTCAGAGCTTGCTGTGAGAAAACCTAGTTTAATTTGTTTACCAGTTCACCAATTAAGTCATGGAAGCGTAAAATGAACTTGGAACTTGGAGACCTGGGCTTTCAATATGAGCCATCCTAACCGCTGTGCAGTATTAGATACACACACCTTTTCAAACCAATCCAATAAACTTGCTAGGAGAGTTGCTGAGGGGTCACTAGGACCATCCATCCATCCATCCTACAAACCCCGTTATCCATTTCAGGTCTTGGGAAGGCAGGAGCCAATTTCACCCGGGACAGGAGGTTGACAGAAAACCATTCTCACACACTCACACCTATTGGCAACTTATAGTAGCCAGTCCCCCTAAACCAAGCCTTTAGCCAATGGGAGGAAACCAGAGCATATGGAGGAAACCCACACAAAATCCACATTGACCAGGGCATCAAACCCAAGACCTTCTTGCTGTGACAACTGTGCCCATCGCTTGGAGGCAACATTCAGAGGATCCTTGTGATGAAAGCTTGGGATCTGTGAAAGTTTTTGAAATTCCAAGCCTTTAAGAGAAGTGTCTTGCACATTTTTGTCTATTCTAGACCCAACACAGAGCTTGTAACAGACATAAATTCAGCATTTTTACAGAGACTCTTTCAGTAACCAGCCCTAGCAAAGACCTACCACCCAAGTTCATTCCATTTATTAACATGATTGATTCTTCTTTCTCTTCCAACTTGTGGCAGTAATCAATAAAAGAGGTTCTGCCTTTCGTCTTAACCATTGGGAGATACCAGATACCATGAAGAAGAAACATCTCGAGTTTCAGTACAAGTAGGATGATTCTGAAAAGAATGTATCTTCAGAAGGCCCAGAGAGTTCCTCCACTGCTGTTGTTTTCTACAGTCTAGAACGCAGAACCACTGTGGCAGCCCTACTGTTTCTCTCAGAGAACTTTTATTGCCAAACCAGGGAGTTCTCAGTCAAGCCGTAATGTCTCCCATGTGTGTCCTCTCTATAGACAAACAGCACAAAGTTCTACCTCTTTATTACCCTCAGAGAGTTTATCTCTGGTTTAATGGGCCCAGCCTTCAGAGGATTCCCAGTGCTTCTAGTTTACAATAGGAGCAGTTTTTGACTTGAGAGGAGGGAGGCTGGGGCAGAGAGATCCAATTCCAGAATGGAGGGCGCTTCCCTCCCCTCCACACATGCCCCTGTGTGGCCCTAACCCTATCTCAACAACATCCCTACCAACAAACAATCTGACATGCAAGTGGCAATATCTTGAGATGCATTTCACTTTTCATTACAACCCAATGGTGAAGAGCTACACATGTCAATCATGCAAGATATCCATGTTCAGGATGTGCATGTCCCACTTGAGTCTGCCTGGGTTTACATGGGGAATGTTCCTCCCAAAGTCCCACCAATTCACTCAGGTGTATTGAAAATACTACACCGGCCCAAATGAGTGTGTTTCTCTACGTATCTGCCCTGCAATGGACTCACCACAGTCTTTCGGCCTATGAGCCTCGGGATAGGCCCAGATAAAGGCTCAGATGGTGGATAGATGGACAGAAACCGAGTTTCAAGGAGGGTGCAGGGGCAGTTAGTAAAAAAAAGACATGGAACTGGGGGCTGGTCCAGAGTGTGGAGAGTCTAGACAATGACCCTGAAGACCCTGAAGAGCTCTTCCACTGCTCAGCTGCACCAGCACCTGCGTTCCCCATTTGCTTCCTCAGCTTTCTCTCACTCTTTGCCCTTCCTCTCTTACTCGACTGTCTGCCTCAGCTTCAGACCTTTCTCTTTCTCTCCTCTATCTCTTTTCATCTCTGACCTAAAGCTTAAAATATAGGCACCCCAATGTTTTGTTGAGATCAGGCTAGACTGGACATTCTGCAGTTTGACTGTCTGTCTGTCAGTCTGCCTGTCTGATTAATTTATTCAACTTTTATTATTTTTTCAAATTCCGTATTTGTTTTATTTAGATTGTTTGCCACTTTTAATATCTTACATTTAACTTTGATTGTTTTCTTTCTACTTTGTCATTCCTGTGGTTAGCCCTGAGGATCGATGATATCTACAAGGCCAGTGCTACAAGGTTATCGTTAGGAACATGAGTGTAATTTGGTTCCACCTTGGTTCTAGATGGTTTTACAGTCAGGTTCAGAAGTTTGTTGGCCTACAGTTGGCTTCAAACACTTTTGTTGGTCTATAGTCATGTTCTGGCAGACTCCGGTTGGGCTTATACAGAATTTTGTTGGGCTAGAGCTTTGTTTGGACCAACTTTTGCAGTGCTGGGTCCTGAATTTTGTCAGGTTACAGTTACAAACTGTTACAAACCAACTCTATCCCACTGCCTATTTGTGTTCTCCAGCCTGTAAGGAACATAGGCTCTGCAGTAGACTGCAGAGAGCTGAACCAGAGCTGACCCAGGCACTGAGAGGACCGACCAGACGCCCCAGGAATGTGTCCAACAAGCAGCATGCCAAAGATAACGCCACAAGCCTGCACTCTCTCTCCTTTTCATCCTTGTAAAACCTTCTCTGGCCTTATAGCGTCACAGTAAAATCTACTCTCCACAACAACATGCTTCCACATTTCCACATGCTTCCAATCGTTTTGGCCGAACTGAAACCGTAGAGCGTCTATGCCACATGGGGCCTTTCTGCTATAGTAAACCTGGCTAAACTTGGGTGTTTTTGTCAGTCTGTCTACGAGTGTGTTGGGGGGTATGTCTTCACGTTGTTTTTGTGTGTGAATGTTGCATGAGAGCTGTTGTTCCCAGGACTGGGTCAAAACACGAACAGAGGCTGAGTATGACATAATAGTTTGCCTTGTTTTGGAACCTAACAATGGGGCGATAGGAATAATGGCCTTGTTTAATGAGATTTGTAACTCCTGTATTCGCTCAATTAGTAAAAAAGGTCCCCTATTCAGCTGCCGGTAGCCTAGCCCTCATTTTCCCAAATCGGCCACACCCCGCACCCCCTCCCAAAACAGCCACACTCCCCCGCGTACTGCATCGGGACTGTGGAGCCCCCGGTAGATGCAGGACACACAAGGACCCCCTCTCAAAACCCCTCCGCACTGCCTTCCTTCTCTCTTTTGATTGTGACTGGCAGATCCTTTGTCCCATTGTACAAAGCTGTCGCCTCTGATGAAGACACACACACACACACACACACACACACACATACCATGCTTCCACTTGTTGCGGAACAGAAAAGGCCTGCAACCATTCCTTCACTGCATACGGCGAATGTTTATTCTACATGTCCTTAAAACAAACTTTCCTGGATCTGGAGCCGTCAAGGGCACTGACCCACTCAGCGGAGCGGCGTGCGATAGTGAAGGAGTGTGTGAAGCGATGACCCGACGTACGTGAAGAGAAGCAGCCTGGTTTCTTTTCACATTCTTAAGCACTGACCACTGGTCATGCAGGCTGAGGCTGGGGGCTGAGGCTGGGGGCAGCCAGTGCTTCCCGTTTGTCTGAGAGGGTCATGATGAACCTGTTCCTCCATCAATCTTTCAACATATTTTCCTGGTTATGCGTGTAGTAAATGATTCAGGGTAGTTATTGGGTAATTAGTGGTAGTTCCAGGAAAATGAAAGATTTCCTCATCATTAACGCAGTCTGTCGGCCAAGACATGTTTGGTTTCTGAAGATTGCAGGTTTGGATTTGCACTTTTGGCCTAAGGAACGTTGCATAGATAACCATGTTGTAGCAGTTTTGTCTGTTTGTAGATAATGATATGTCACCCAGTATCAGAAATGGCATAAGCAAGTTTATTTGAGAAACACCTTGATGTAGTTTGAGGCTAGTCTGATTCAGACACATCATCTTCCATTGTTAGCTTTGTTGGCCTTGTGTTTCCGGGGAAAAAAAATGAAGAAACTTCAGACGGGGTTAACTAGGTAAATTCGGTGTTGAATTCTGCTCAAAATGTTACTTCAGAATGAACAACTGAATAATAAGCCTAGAGTTTATTGGGATAATGCATGCCCTGTGGGATGAGAACCAGGTCACATTCCCTCACTAGGCACAAAGCTGGGTGTACGAGAGGGATGGTGGGTGGTGGGCTGCTGGGTGAGGGTGGTGGATGGGGAGTAGGCCATGACCCCTTTATATCAATCAACATATCATTGGCCGGGTGTGCGCTGTCCGATCTGCAAAGTTCTTGCATATACTTGCGTTGTTGGTTTTGTTCTGCAGCTTTCTCTCTCTTTCTCTCTCTCACTCACTCACTCTGTCATAGACAAATGTGTATTGATGAAAAAGACCCAGAAAAGCAGTGTCATATGAGTCGTGTGGCTCTTCTGTCATGGCATCTGTCTCTGCATCATCTACCTCACGTCACTACACTCTACATGTCAGTGGCTGTGTAGCCTTTCTTGTAGGCAATCTTTCATTCTTTTTCTTTCTTTCTTTGCCCTTAATAACTTCCTGTATCTCACAAAGAGTCGCAAGAACGTCCACCATTGACTCCTTACTTCTCCAAGGAAGCCCAATTCATATGTAAGTACGTTGAGATTTTCCCAAGAAAAGTGAGTAAAATAACCTTTACAGACCTGTCACACTCTGGTGTCACGGAATCACCGCAAAATTCGCACAATCCAAAGTCTTGGTTGAAAGAACTATTTACCATGCGGGAAGTTCAGAATCCTCTCTTGTGAAAGAAAACGCTCTGCTGCCCTCTGCAGTTTACATTTATGCTGCCTTCTCGTGCTATGGGAATTATGGTAAATACCAGTAACTGACGTGAAAATTGCACATGAATGCCCCCTCACATTGGAATTTCCACTGGAAAACTGGGAGATACTTTTGCTGCCGAAATTAAATAAACTTTGACCTTTCAAAATGGCGGAGAGTAATCAAAGAATCATGAATGTTAAGCATTGCATCTTATTAAACTTTTTCTGCTGCTGTTAGCGGATAGTTTGTAGCCTATTAATGTTTATGTTGTGGCACATCATTTTAACAACATATGGGTTTACACTTAGTGTCATTTTTAAAAATATTGTTATTGTTTGGTTTTACCTACCTAGAGCAGATGCTAGCAGTTGTGTCAGTTGAGGATTAGATTCCCAGTATGTGTGGTTGGAGGCATTAGGATGAATTAGGAAAAATCTAAGACCCATGTAACACGCCAGGATGAACTCTTGGTCCGCCATTTTTTACTTCATTATGACAACAAAAGCACTTGAACACAACACACGCATAATTTCCAGTTTACAAATGGAAAGTATCATCTTTTCCATAGCACGTAAAGGCAGCATCAGTACCGATGTTTAAGTCCTGTCAGCGAAAGAGAAACCTTCCTCTTTCAGGATACTGTTTGGAGGCTATGAAAAATCATCCAGTGAAACTAAACACCGAGCTAGCTTCTCTTTTTCCTATAGTCAGAAAATGGCTAAGTTTTAGAAATCCATCCTAAAATCAACACCTATCCAATGTCCAATCACTGTGTCGTTTTATTTCAAAATCAATTGACCTTTAGAAGGTGGTAATATGATAACCTAGAGATTTATATTAATTTAGGAATAAAATAGTGATTAATGAGAAAATATTAAGAGAAGCTTACAGAGAGCTTCACAACAGAATCCAGTGAAATCGTTAGCATTAGCAAAGGCAGCTAATTACAAGCACTAAGCCTTGAGGTTTAGTCTTACATGGCAAAATATCAGTTTCACACTGGCTATGATTCCATAGACTGCATTTTTGTGTGTTCAGTCTGCATAAATACACAATAATTTACTACTGACCCACTCTTCTTCAACTCTCTCCTATGGCAGTAACCTATTTGTTTAAGGTGACATTTTCAAACTTTAGTTCTGGGTCCCACTTAGAGTGCAGAATCGATTTCTTTCTGCTCAATCTCTTCTGATCTGCAAAACAGCTTGATTATTAGTTGATAAGTTGGATCAGGTGTGTCAGAGCAGAGAAGTGATGCTGTGCTACTCAGGCCTGGAGCCACAGTTCTGGCATGCCCCCTGAACACATGACTACATACAGGACTGTGTTCATAAGCACCATTCTGTTCAACAGGGTCCAATACTTGAATCCGCACATTCTTAGGAATGGCTGTCTCCATGCAATGCTTTTCAGTCGGGTGAGATGGTGCGTCTGCGCAGGCAGCTGCAGGTCAGGCATTTGAGGATGGTCATTGTGATGTGCATCAAGGAGCCGAAATTGAACAACAGGTTGTAGAAGGTGTGGACAGACAGGCCGCCGCTCTCATCTGCATACTTCATTGCCACAATGGGTGTGTATAGGTTGTTGGTTAGGTTCCTGAACCGAGGGCTGCTCGACTCGATCACCTTCTTGGTGCACTGTGGGGAAAAACAAAGCTTGATTTGCTCAGTCAGAAAAATGTCCAAAAAAGTTGGGACACTGTTGACACTTTATTTACAATATTTAATGAATGTTCTCTTTGTGAGCAGCATACTGCTACTCTAACATTATGTCCCCCTTTAAAGAGACACAACTACCTACACACACCCCAGGTGCCTCATTGAAAATTGACTTTACACTTGCATAAGAACTAAAGTCAAAGGAAAACTCCAAACTTTCCAAACTCCAAAGTTTCCAGAGCTTGAAAGCTCAAAGAAGTATTAAATAATACAGAGAATTGGGACTCCTAAGACCTGGAAGACCACCAGCTCTGCATTTAATTTTTAAAAGAAGATTGATGTGGAAAAAAAAATCGAACACCTCGGGCTCTGATAGAATTTGTAGATATGTCACTGTTCAAGAAGCCATTACTAAGAGAAGAAAGAAAAACGAGATTTGCTCTAAATGGGACATCTGCATGGCAGAGTTGAGTATGATTTTATGAATCTATGAGTTTTAATGACCCCCATCACACTGCACAAAAGATCAAGAATCTGCTGGTGTTCACAGAACAATTGACTGGTCACTACAGAGCCTAGACCTCAACCATCAATACTCTGGGATTGCGTAGATGACGACTTCCAAGATGGAATAATCTACTCTCTGGCTTTTGTACAGTGCTGTAACTTTGAGGAAAAATCAAATGTACATGGTTCTTCCTTTACATTAATTGTTATTTACCAGTCAAGACATGTTTAGTGTCTTGATTTTGCTTTATCAGCTTTAGCAGTAAAACCTCTTCTTCTATACTTAATTCAATGTTTTTTTTATTTGAGTTTTCATGTATTAACTGTTAATAACTTGCATCTTTTGTATGTATGGTACAAATGAACAAAAGAAAATGAACACAAATGAATTTGATCCTTATCCTCAATTTTCAAAATTGCTGTTTCATGGCTGTTTTTTATCCATTCAGCACTTATTTTGCAGTTAGCTAAATTAACATACCATTAATTCCAGTATAAAATAAAGAAGCATATTTCAAACATCAACCATGTCTTGGATAATAGATGATAACATTTATATATCAGTTTCAATAGAAGCAATCAAATAAAAAAAGATAAACCAAACAAAATGTGAAATAAAGATTTCATGTTTGATAGCAGATTTAGCCACATGCTAGTGGTTTGGTCATGGGGGACAAACAGTGCTTAAGAGGTCTGCTTACTTTAGCGATATCTTCTGGCATCTGCCCCATTGCCTCAAAGATATCGATGGACGATGGCATGTACACATCTTTGAAGTATCTGACCGTGTCTGCATCTGTTCCCGGAAACTCCATCTTGGCAACTTCATCCATCATCTTCAACTCGAACTCTGTGTGTACAGGGCCTGGTTCAATCAGTGACAGCCTGAGAAGAGAGATGAGATGTGAATATGGCATTTTATCTAATCCATTGAGATCCACTTAGACATTAACTAATGCATCTGTGAAGAAGGAGAGTACAGACTTCACATTGAACTTGAGCAGCTGCACTGCCATGCTTTCACAGAAGCCCTCGATGGCAAACTTGGAGGCGGTGTAGACATCATTAAACACCACTCCTGCAGACAGTTCAGACACACAGATACATTAACCTGTATCTCCCCCTCTACACACAACACAATATTTCACAGTGTACACTTGTGTGAAAAAGTCAGGACACCCTATTAAGAAAAAAAACCGCTGATCCCAGCTGACTACGCTCACAAGACAGGGTACACGCAGGAGAAGCCAACCCAACAGCGAGATAGACAATCCTTCACACCCTTAAACCTACTGGCAGTTTAGAGCAGCCAGTCAACATATATCACAATCCTTTGGACCAGGGGAAGAAACCCAAAAGAACCCCATGGGGAGATCTTACAGAAAGGAACCGGTGGCAGATCTGTGGATCCAACCTAAAACCTTCTTCACCAATATGCCACCCAAGTCTATAGGAAATTCTTCTTAAAAATGGCCAGTGAATGAGGCTCAGTGTGGACAGCTGGATTCAGTCAGAGCTGGCAGTGATAAATGTATTTATACTATTTTAAGTAGAATATTTAATATATATAATTATTTAAATTTTATAATTTCTAATTCATGTTGTAGGGTTTGCTATTTCTATCAGTTCCTGACATTGAAACAAATGGAAAACAAAACTGTTGTTCAATTCTTGGTACAGCAGTGGTTACAAGGTCAATTTCTGGCTGGAGTTTGCAAGCTCTCCTTGTGTTTGTGTGAGTTTCTCTCAGGTTCACCGGTTTCCTCTCACTCTCCAAAGGCTGGTGGGCTGGCTGGTCTAATTTGTCCAAAGGTGTGAATGTTTGTCTGTCTCTGTGTTGCCTTGTGATGGGATGGCCTCCTGTCCAAGGTTGGATCTGCTCAAGCTTCTTCAAACAAATAAAGCAGTTTGGACAATGGATGGATGGGATGCCGCTCACTTTTAAATGACAATTTGCAAAGAATGAGAAATTTGGATTGGCAGCAGTTAAAGCTTAGTTTTAATCTTAACTTTTGCTCTCATTTGGTCTTGCTCGCCTTTAGACTTGGTCTTTCGCTTGACCCATGATCATCTATGGATATTTAGTCCAGTGGTTCCCAAACCCAGTTCTGAGGTCCACTGTCTAGCATGATAGGTTTGAAAACCAGTGGTTGAGCCTATTTTGTGTTATGAAGCAAAGATGGGAAATCCATGTCCAAAAAAAGTTAAAATCCGCCTCAGGATTTGGTTTCAACTGTCTGGAGCTCATTTTCTGGACCTGAACTTGCCACCACTGTTAATAAGCACTTCACCATCCTACAATTTTTCATAAATTTTACTTGAGAACTTGTGGTATGGAATGATCTTTGCCATGAGCTCTACTGCCCCCTGGTGATGACCCAGCAAAGGTGCCCTTGTCTTTAGTGACCAGTGAGCCAAATGGAACATCTCATACCCTGCATGCCCATGACACTGCTCATGACAATGATGTGGCCTGCTCGGCGTTTCTTCATGTCAGGCATGACCTCTTTGATCATGCGCACAGTGCCAAAAAAGTTGGTCTCAAACACTTTCTTCATCTGGTCCATGCTGATGCTCTCCACTGGACCCAGCAGACCAACTCCAGCGTTGTTTACTGTAGACAGACACAGAGAGAATAGTGGACTGTTATACCTGCAGCACTTTTTACTCAATCTCAAACAGAATAGCTTGCTCGGTTTCTGACAAAACTTGGTTGGTCACTTGGTTGAGATGCATTAAAAGCCTTAAAATAAATTCAGTTTTTATTGCAGAAGCATATTCTCACAGTCAAAATTGTAGAGAAATGTAACTTTCAACTCAACCCAAATATGCCTGAAGTGACATAAACACTGTATGTATGACATCCACTAAGTCTCTCACAATATCCCTAACTTTTATATATATATATATACACACTACTATATATATACACTGCTATATATATATATATATATCATAAACAACGGTATGACATACACTGTCACAAAGCAGAAAGCTGGGGCTTGGCGGTGACTTTAATGTGATTTACAGGAAACACAAGCATCCATTACTCCATAAAGTGCTGGACCACTTCTATCCGATCAATAAATCACTCCTTCTCGCCACAGAGGAGCCTGTGTTTGAGACAATCCAGTAGCTGCATTGCCAAGCAGTGCATTACGAAACGAGAGGCAGTTACAGTAACAAAGACGGCGTGTTTATGTACTCTAGCCCTGAAACAGTACTTAAGAGGTCAAAGGGCGCACAGCGCTCGCTCGGCGCTTGCATGACTCACTTAGGATGTCAATGTGCTGGTCTTTGACACCGTAGATGCACTTCCTAACTGAGTCGTCACTGCAAACATCCAGAGCTTCCAGTGTGAGGGTTTTCCCAAAGGCATCTCCTGCCGCTTCCACCAGTTTATCCTTCTTCTTGAGGTCCCGCATGGTGGCAATGACTGAAAAACAGAAAAGAGAGACAATCTGGACATGAAGTCGGACGCAGCTGCATAGCCATTAGCATCAATTAGCATTAGCTTAGCATCAGCATCTACTACGTCTGTAGAATATAGTGAGGGCTGAGAGCCAAAAGGGCGTAAGTGACATTTTGGTCAAAATTGAGTTATATATATCATTGGAAAACTCTTTGTGAGCTTTTTCTACTGAAAAAAAATTACAGAAGTGAAATATAAATACATTTTGAGTTATTAAACAAAAAC
>JBBIGC010000137.1:2585283-2605919 GCA_037576955.1 Lepidarchus adonis
CAACTAAAGACTACTGTTGGAAATGGCAAATGTAAATAATATAATTGAATTTTCATTCTGCACCAAATTTTGCACGCATGGAGGTGATGGAAAATGTAAATTGAAATACAGAATTACATTACCATTTTGAATATTGCATTGTCATTTTGCATATTGTATTGCCAATTGAATTTTGCTACAAATAAGCTTCCATATTTGGTTGTACTAGGGGATGAGTTTATCCAAGGCCATGCAAAGGCCTGAAGGAGCCAGGCTAGAGGAGCAAAGTTAGGCAGCAGAACAGACTTTGAGTTCTGCTCTAGATGTTGTTTTGCCTTTTTTAACAGCACTGAAGGACCCGACAATTGGAAAACTTGCAGAAATGTGATTTATATTAGGCCACTCTGAAGTGCATCCTTGTTGTTGAAGCACACTCAGGCTTTATGCTGTCATGATGCTTTTAGGCTATTTAAGAGTAATTGGAGACATCAAATCTCTGAATATGAGACCAGAAACTGAGATCAGGGCTCTTCTTGATGATGGCATTCAAGTGCCTCTTATGAACCATGAGTTTAATTTGGATAGTGGAATCAACGGCACCAGCACAGCCACCTTAAACAGCCATTTCAGTCTGAAAAGGACAACACTGCTTTTACTCTGTTAAAAAAGCTCATTTGGAATATGTAAACATAGAGTAGTGCTGTTAAAATTCCCTCTCAGAAGAGGCATTTCTTCTCTTGTTCCCAGCCCAGTTTTACTGTTTTTAATGGCATGTGAATTTCCAGAGGTCAGAGGTCAGATATTTAACAGTGCCATGATATGCAGAGTCAGTCAAGCCTCCGCTAGCTCAGTGTTTGTTAAATTAAGCCCCTTGTTCTTCCCCAGGATGGACAATTTAATGTTCAAAATGTTAAATTATTAGTATATGAACACAGCAGTTAGAAAATACTTTGCTATGAACAAAAGCAAAACACGCAAGAATGGACATTTTGGTTTAGCTTTAAGCTAGCATTAGCAGTTGGCATAACTGCTAGCTTGCTTGTTGTGTTTATCTTTCTCTCTTTTTTCTATAAACATAAAATGAAAATGATCATGAAGTCTTCCTTTGCTAGGACAGCTCAATTAACAGCAAAAATTAACATTTATAGCATTTGGCTAGACGCTCTTATCCAGAGCAACATACACGGTGAGCACTTCTACCTGCTAGGAATCAAACATGACCCTTTTGGTCATAAATCCACTTCTAACACTAGCCATTATGCCACGGCTGCCCGTGGTTAATGTATTGCAAAGATTTTAAGAGATTTAGCTCACGTATTAACTTCTGTGATGCTTTTGAGATCCAGCCAGAAGAAATAATAATAAATGCTAAATTCATGCTAAATGCTAACTTGTAAATAAAATGCTAATTTAGTAATTAATTATAGTTATTGCAGTGGATAGATCCTAATCCTTGTGATTGAACCCTCTTTCCTTTCCCTGAAGATAAAAGCTGACAGTTAGGCCTTTTATAGCTGTAGTTTTATGGTCAGGGGTGATTTAATTTGTATGTTGCAGAGAAGCAGTGCAGAAAAGTATTGCTCAAAACAGCTTCCATAATCAGGCCTACACTGCAGAGTAGAAGGCTGATCTTCTTCACAGACTCGTACATGCTTGTGTAGAGAGGCTGGAGAAGAAGAAAGCTTCCTACCAACCTACCAGCCCCATTCACTGCTTTCTAATGATATAGGACTTGACTTGCACAACTGTCAAACATTTTCCCCTCCAGACTGATGCGAATTAAAACATCGGTCATAAACCAGCTCGGTTTCAGGAGTGTTAGCATATGCGCGGGTGTAAAGTGGATCGCTGTGTTTGGAAGGAACCCTGCAATTATTGTATTTACAGCTGTTGTTTATTACTTAGTATCAAAGTAGAGCTTTGTGAGAAGTACCTTTAAATCAATACCTGATGTTTTCCATTGTGCTGCAGCCTGGCTTTTTCTCTCTCACATCGCCCGCTATTTAGTCTGTTGCCGTGCTTTGCGTCGCTCTGCACTGAGGCCCTGAATAAAAGGCATCTGCTAAGCAAATAAATAATGCCATAAAAATCCAGCAGTGTTGTGCCGGCCAGCAATAGCCTGGCACGGGCAAACTCTTCCCACATGTTTAATTAACGCAGGGGAGAAAGGAACAATGTAGGGGGTGGGGAGAGGAGGGCAGTTTGGAATTAGGGCCATCATTTCCATCGTAAAATGCTTCGGATGCCAAAACCTATGCACAGGCAGCTCTCAGAGTAAATACGTTCCCCGGCAGGGTAGCAGCAATGCCATTCTGCTGGGGTGTCACTATTAACAATTGTAACCTTTATTAATCAGTTTTTCTTTCTTTTTTTAAATTCCAAACTACTTTACTAATGCAAACGAAGAAGAAACTTAAAAAAGACATTCTGTTTTAGAAAATTCTATTTAAAAACATGATAAGATGTTCTTAGAAATGTCGGTGTCCATGCTAATGTAGATTTTGATCATTGCTAAATGTGTTCAAGCCAGAAATTCCAAGCAGTCCACATTTCGGAAATGGGCAGCAATTGATTTTATGAGAGTAAGCAATTGAAAGGGAGAGAGAGTGAGAGATAAAGCTCTTATTGGTTTCTCAGTGTGATTTGTCAAAAACGTGTCCAAATTTGTGCAGTAATTGCAGCAGTGGTTTTTCCGTTGGCTTTGGATGGGTTAAATGATTAGCTGCTAAGGAACGACTCTACTGAAGTCCAACATCATGAGGTCAGACTCGCCGTAGGCTCGATTAGCATAAACATAATGTAAAAAATTGTGTAAATAGTTTCAATATGAGCTAATTAATTTTGAATGTTTTCTTTCTCAAACTCAAATTTCCTGTATTCATCCAACTTTGGAGGTCAGTGTATTGAGGAGGCCATGGGGTTGGGAGGAGATGGATTTGTAGGGGGTGTTCTTGAAATCCTGAACTTAGTTTTTGCAGAGTAGTAAGTGAGTATGTCTTCTCCTTCTTCTTCTTCTTTTTATTTTTCTTTTTCTTCTTCTTCTTCTTCTTCTTCTTCTTCTTCTTCTTCTTCTTTTTCTTCTTCTTCTCCTTCTTCCTTTTCTTCTTTTTTTGTTCTTCTTTTTGTTCTTCTTTTTCTTCTTCTTCTTCTTCTTCTTCTTCTTTTTCTTCTTCTTTATCTTCTTCTTCTTCTTCTTCTCCTCCTCCTTCTTCTCCTTCTTTTTCTTCTTCTTTTTCCTTTTCTTCTTCTTCTTCTGCTTCTTCTTCTTCTTCTCCTCCTTCTTCTCCTCCTCCTCCTCCTTCTTCTCCTTCTTCTTCTTCTTCTTCTTCTTCTTCTTCTTCTTCTTTTGACTGCTTTGCTATCTTCCTTTTTGTCAATGCCATCTCCAACCCATACAACATAGCTGGTCTCACAACCATTCTGTAAATCTAACTAGCGAAAGCTCTGTCTGCATTTTGTGCTCAGCCTTGATTTGTCCTTAGAGTTCATCTTCATCCACTCAACAGGTCTCTTGCATTTCACAGTTTCTATGATATCAATATTTCAAAGGCTAATATTGAGGCGGGGGTTTATAAATGACACATTGTCCAGCCCTAGCCCTACGTAAAAAGGCTTTGAGCTGTGCCTTGAAGGCATAGTAGCAGAAAAATGTGACCTTAAGTAAAAAAGGTGATCAACGCATCTGAGCAGTGGTCTGAGGACACACTGGAAGTGTAACTTGAAGAAGAGGATGCTAGTGGGGGAGGGGGGGTGCAGACAAGTCTCGGATTGAACTGAGGCCCCAGACAGGTGTCAGGTGTGGCTTAAGTATCATCAGGCTAGACTGTGCCATAACTATATCCCATAATGACAGTCGTGGCCGGCCACCTGCAGGCCTAACTTTAACGCTTTGAGCTGCCAGAGAATGGGAAACATTTGCCAGGCAGAAATACAGCATCATGCATCAATCTGGTCATTTAATAATTGGTGTCAATTATTACAACATATTATAATATTATAATATCTAAGTATTTGTTCATTTTTGGCCAGATTTAGGTCAATTTGCATTGTTAAAATCCAGTTAAATCCCCAATCGGCTTGTGCTGGAGTAGCAGAGGGGATTATGCTAGTTACGCCTGATATCAGCTCTTTAGCGTCTAGACTCTGAAACAATGGTTCTGCATCACCAAGATGTGTGGAGACTAAAATGTTTCATTTGAGAACTGGAAATTTGAGGCTGAATAGCAGATTTTTAGATGTGGTTTAGGACACACTATGACTTACTGGGAGCTATAACAATGAACACAGTGGCTGAACAACAACAGGGTCTGTTTTCACTGCCAGAGGAGTGAAAGTGCTGAACTGGAAAGAGTTTTTGTGACAATGACCATCATAAATACAGGAATGTAAACCATGATCAGCCTTTGCGAGCACCAGCCCTGCTGTTGTCTGAAATGGTTGCCTGTGGCAGGGAAATTTCGTTCATTTTTATAGCCCACAGTAAGTCTGCATTCTAAACTACATGGACAAGTCTGTTGCAGCTTAATAGAAGTGTGATGGGTTAAATGCAGAGCTTGCATTTGTTGTGCTGCCTTGGTGTGTTCACACTGACATAATAGTAACAATAATCACTTTTTCGGGCCATCTTCAAATTTGATTATTTTTGTTACAAACACACTTAAATCAGACAGATAATGCCTCCAAATGAGTTTTTTTTGTAAAAAAAAAAATCATGTTTTCCTGAAAAAATTTTTCATGAAATGATGTTTGGTCAAAAATTACTGCATTTTCTTCAAGAAAAACTTATTTATTCTTCATAGAATCATTGCAAAGCATCAAAATACAGTCCATGGAATCAGTTCCTGCCCAAATGGGGCCAGAATTGAACTGTGACTTTTTCACCAAAATTGCAAAAATACAAAAGGGTTTACCCTTACCATTTTAGTACATTTTTGTGATATCCTCAAATTTAATTATTTTTGCTACAAAAACACTTAAATCAGACGATGCAGTTGGATGTTTTTGAAAATAGTTTGTAACATATGTAACTGTAAGTGGTTGTTGCAATAAATAAATAAATATATATAAAATATTTCAGAGACAATAAGATTTAAGAAACTGGTGAACTGGCTTTACCTCAGCAATGAAAATTCACAGTTCAAATGATGCCCCAACTTGTACTGAGAGCAGGAACACATTGTTTCCACACCCTCTGATGCATAATTAGCACAATACTATAGTGCAGGAAGTAGTACTGTATACTGCTATCAGAATGGGGGCGAAAGGGTTAGAAACAATGTCAGTCTTTAAAGAGCCAAAGCATTAGAAAAAAAAGAACTTGGCAGAAGGTTCAATTAGTGGAAGAAGTCCAACTTGTTTGGGATGAACTGGACAGAAGAGATTGAAAGTAAAGTAGCATAAATCAGGGCATTGTTATATTTATGCATTAATCTTTAGGACTTTTTTCCTTAGTTTGCCAAGTTCTTAATTTAATTTATTTTTTTCTATCATTCGTTGTAATCAAACAACTTAAATTACACCTGGGTGGTCTAAAAATGTTGGCTATAGTTATTTAATGCATTTTAATGTTCTATGGAAGAATTAATGACTTTTGTAAAATGTAGATTATTTTTAAACGCGCATTAGAGTAGAGGATTAGTTGTTGGCTTGAGTTAAGCACATCTGGTTCAGCATCATTTAAAGCTATGATGAATATCTTCACAGCATTGACAGTGTACCCCCAACTCTCAACAGTTGTATATGTTAAATGAAATGAAATGCAGATTAAAGATGTAAAGGGAAATTAAGAAACGAGGGCGATATTCATTACTGTGTGTGATATTCTAACATTGGTCCCATTTGTTCTGCTCTGTCCAGCCAATCAGATTAATGTCCTGCGATCACTGGAGCTGTCCGAACGCATGGAGGGTGTGGCTTTGGAGGCGGGGCTGTGCACCAAGAGGAAGGATGCAGACGGAGTGGATATGGCGTTCAAGATAGATAAAAAGATTCAGCTTAGCGCTCCAACCAAGCAGCTCTTTCCAGGTATCACTCATTTCATACAACACAGCAGCTGACATATGAGCAAACAGCATCATGGTAGCACATTTATTAACTTAGTTTATGCCACAAAGTAACATTTGGAACAAGAAACACATGACTAGAAATAAAAGCCACACATCATTTATTGCTACACTAAATAAACTAAACTACAGTAGATTCCCAAATGGGAAAAATCCTAGGAAAATCCAGTTCAGTGTATAATGTCAAGTCATTCTGACATTCTTCGCAGATTAAGATCTGTACTCTAATCCTTGCACATATTCTGACAAAACCACAGTGCAGTCAACAATACTCCACAGGGTCAAATTCATCAATTCTGCACAGAAACACAGATTTCTCAGTTGTATAACTGATGAAGTTTTTTTTCTGTCTTGCCACCTCTTCGATTGTAGTTAGATGTTTTTGTTATATTTTACTCTGCATTAGTTTTAATAATATTTTTTCTACCATTTTATATTGAATTTAGGAAGTAACATTTATTTATAAAGCACATTTATACAATTGTCATTGAAACCCAAGATGCACAAATAGGATATATACATGCAAAAAAATAATAATAATCATAACCATACTTTGCATACATTCTAATGCTTAAATATAGAGAATAGAGAGAATAAGCATTTCTGATACCTGTTCCATAGGCTTTGAGAAGCCAGTTCAAAAAGTGCAGTCAGACTTTCTCTTTTACCTGCATGAGAAACAATCCAGAGCTGCTGAGAAGGTGATTTGTGGCGGTGGAATTAGAATGCGAACAAAGCAAATCTAATAAGGACCCAGCTCATTAAGAGCTTTAAAACGCAGTTATAATTCATACAGGAATCTTATATCAACCCGGAACCAGTGTAGTGCAGCTATAATTGGTGTAATATTTTATGTAATATCACTTTGTACATGAGCAGAACGGTTTTGTACTAGTTTCAATTTTCACTTCAATATATAATGAATTACGAAACCACAATCAGGTAACGCATGTATAACTTTTTCCAAAATAAATGACATTTTTAGGATTTTTTGAATATTACTGTAAAGAAAACATTAACCTACCATGACTGACATTGACACCGTGCCTGATTCTGTATGTATGACCTAATTTACACATAGATTGTAATGAGTTAAGGAGGCACTAATACACCAGTTGCCATACTGGATATTTTGCACAATGAAGGGTTTGATTTTATGTCATGAGGTGCACTACTAAATGATTGTATAGCAGTGTATCAAAAAGATAACTAGGAATGTATGCTGATATTGGAATCTAATCAGTATCTGCAAATATTTGCTTGAAAAAACTAACAGCATCTGACAGATTAATAGATTTGAGAGACATTTCAGTCTAATAACTGATGATGCATGGAAGAACAGAATGGCTAGGATGAAATGCAATGCTAAAAATTCATTTTTTCTCATAGAACCTGTAAATAGAAGTTTTATTTGTAGTTGTTTTTTATTCATTCTGGTAGATGTCATCACAATACCTGTATTTGTGATATGTTTTAATATTTTATTTTAAATATATCAGCATTAACACCTATGCACATGAAAAATATTGGATGGCGGCATGAAACAACCAATCCCACATTGTTGCATTTGTAGTTATGGCTTTGAAAACATCACTTTTCCTCTATCCCCAAGTGTAGACGGTCAACCAAGACATGTTGGTGTCTGATCTGCTTCCTGCCTCAGTTATTCTGGAGCTATGAGGCTAATAAGGGAAGATCATGCCCTTCAGTTCACATTGTGAAAATGACATGTTGCAGGTTTATTTGAGATGATTTAGCTCAATTCAGCTTAAGGCAGGCATGCGTTGATTAGGCATCTAGCTTATAGATGGAGGCTCTGTGGCGCAATGGATAGCGCATTGGACTTCTAGGCTTGAGGATATTCAAAGGTTGTGGGTTCGAGTCCCACCAGAGTCGATCGTATATTGTAAACTCAGGAAAGGCTTGACTCTTTTTAGGGGCAGTTGTGACCTAGTGGTTAGGACTTTGCCCCTGAGCTCTGAAGGTTGCAGGTTCAAGTCCCAGCCCGGGCACCACTGAGGAACCCGGGCGCTGTTGATAGCTGCCCACTGCTCCACGTGTGCACGTGTGATGGGTTAAATGCAGAGGACAAATTTCGTTGTGGTGCAGTGGTGTGTTCACAATGATCATGAATCATTAGCTTTATGGCTTTAAGCTAATGCACTGTGTGCTGGAGGCATGCACTGTAACCATGGATGTTCTTAATCACATGGCTTTGGTCTCTGTGTTATCAGACTCTGCTTTCCCAGCGGACTTCTCCCTGATGACCACGGTGCGAGCTAAGAAGAACACGCAATTCTTCCTCCTGTCTATGTATGATGAGCATGGTGTGCAGCAGCTGGGCTTGGAGCTGGGCAGATCTCCTGTGTTCCTCTATGAAGACCATAAGGGCCAGCCCACCCCGGACTTATACCCCCTCTTCAAGAAGATCAACCTGGCTGATGGAAAGTGAGTGCTGAAGTGTGTGATGAATGTGGGTACTATCATGATACTGTGATGGGGAAGCTAGAGACGATCCCAGCTGACTGTGGGCACAAGGCAGGGTCGACTCTGAACACACATCACACAGAGATAGACAACTATTCACACACTCACACCTATGGGCCAGTCAACTGAAACCACAACCAGAAAGGCACCCATGACTGACCCAGGCATTGACCCCAGGACTTTCTTGCTGATAGCATCTTCACCACCATGCCACACACTACACTGCGCTAAATCCAAGTAGACAAGACTAATTATGATCTGTAATGAAACTGTTGGTAAGTGCAGATGGTATGAATATCATATAATTATACTGAGACATCAGCCAAGCACTGAGAAGTGGCGTGAATAACATTAATGTTCTCGTTCCATTGGCACATTTTAAGGCATGGGATATGTTAGGCAGCATGGTAACAGTCAGTTCTTAAAGTTTTTGTCTTGAGCGAACATAAAAATCTGAGATGCTTTGACAAGGCTCAAATTGTGTTCTCTTGACAAATATGTCAAAGAATTTGCTAAATGACAAGTGGACCAGTAAATTGTTGAGGGGGTCATGGGCATCCAAAGTAGATCCCACCAAAGACTGAATGTAGGCTATGATAGAAAGATGTCAGAACACCGCAGTCAGAGCTGTTTTGGCAAAGATCTACAAATTGTGATGTTATTTTATCCGTAAAACGATAAGTGTCATCATATTCTCCAGCCCTACATTTACTTTTAATTACATATTACACAATCAATTAGAGAATTACAAAAGAAATGATATTTACATTCTGATTTGCATTGGCACTTCCAATTAAATGGATTCAGCGTCAGAGAAATGTAAAAAAATACCAAAGATTTTTTTTTATTTGTTGTTTTGTATTTACACAAAGTCATTTAAATGCGCAACAATAACTTTTCATGGAAATCGATCCTATTAAAGTAGCTTCTCTTCTATCTGCATTCGCAGGGTATGCACTGAAGGTTTGGAAACCAAGCTTTCCGCATCGTTTCTTTCTTTTTCTTTCTTGTCTTTTAGGTTGTATGAACATTTTATGATGACTGGGCCAAATTGTATTTTGTCTACAGTAAAATATGTCATTTTAACTTAAATCCATGCTTTTGCTATAAGCAGCTTTAGCTCTTACTTCTAGAGGTTAGGATTCCTCACTTAAAACTGATATCATCTGTATGAACACAGTCTTGTGTATTGCTACCGGCTACACACTAATACTAATACAGTTTTTGAGGATTTTACTCTTGATTCACAAACAAAAGGGGCTCTTATCATTCTTGCAGGCCAGTGTAATTTATGCGGGAGACTGGATGGGGTACTCGTGAAGGCTCTTCTGTGTAGTTTTTGTGCTCAGTGCACTTCTCAAATTGTTTCACCGCATTTAAGTGACCACATTGTTTGAAACAGAATATAAACACAGCATCTGTGATGATCTCTCCTGACTCCGGTCTGGTGCCTCTGAGGACTTGGAAATAATGTGTATTTGATTTCGCCCTCCATCCAAACAGTAATCACACTTAATAACACCTTTGCAGCTTATGGTGTCGCATGGTGTGAAAAACGACTGTGAATATCGTCCATGATGTCGACAAAAGCATTTGTTCACATTGCAGTCATCTAAGATTTGCTCTACTGAGCCTTCATGAGGAACATCAGCTTTATTGAGAGAGTACAGATGTCTGAACTGGGAAAAGTTTTATTGTTACATTGTTACATATTTTGATCCTGATACACCTATATGTTAAAATCACTCTGGCAAATCAGTAATATTGAAGACTGAAGATTGTTAAAGACTGAAGATTGACCTGCATTACCTTTAATGCCAACAGAATGCCTAACTGTCATTGGTCAGGGCACTCGGAAAGAGGCGTTTTGATTGGTTAGAGGGCTCATAACCAAGATAATAATGAGAAAAAATTATGTATTAGGATGAACAGTGATATGTCTCCTGTCTTACCTTGTCTGAATCCATCATCTTCTCTTCTCAGATGGCACAGGATAGCATACAGTGTGGAGGGCAAGTCAGTCACACTGTACCTGGACTGTAAGAAGATCCAGACTCTTGAGCTTCTGCGTGGGGACAACCCTGTGGTCAGCACAGATGGGGTCACTGTGTTTGGGACACGATTGCTGGATGAGGAGGTGTTTGAGGTAAGAGAACCAGTGAGCCAGACAGTTTGTGGAACACAGCTGCAGATGATTCCGTAAAAAAGTCGTCTAAATTCAGCGTAGATGTGAAAGGAATCTTGTTTTTTGAACCTGATGTGTGTTTTTATGTCTCACAGACATGGTTTGTGTTTAACTACGTACAGCTGTCTGACTGTTTAAGTAGGTCTGTGATTGTCTGTGAAATGCAATCTGAGGAGCTCATCAATAAACAGTGAGTTTCATGGTTAAGGCTGTTATGAACTGAATAATGGAGGAAATTAAGATAAAGAAAGGGATTACATTTTTTTAATTTGGTTGATTCAGGCCTGTTGCCAGTGATGGCTATTTGAGATACTACTGTAGCAGGACCCAGTAGCTGTACAAATTCATTTACTAATTCATTTCAAACCAAACTGAACTCATGAAGTGAGGAGAAACATTTATTGTACCCAGCATAAACGAGATTGTTCTTGGGACAAGGCTGTTGAACGTTGCTGGTTGAATGGTTCCATTGAAGCAGAGAGATAAGCATACAGGCCATCTTAATGTTTATTATGACCTACAATAATGCAGTGTTTGTCAGTTTCATTTGCCTTCCAAGTTTTTTTAAAAGGTTTTTGTTGAAGATATCAAATATTCAGACTGCACCAATTCACATTGGTGGGATTGTAGGGTGGGTATTGGGTGTTGATCTTCAGGCTTGTCTGGTCCCCCTGAAGCAGGGGTCACCAACCTTTTTGAAACTGAAAGCTACTTCATGGGTACTGAGCCATATGAAGGGCTACCAATTTGATACATGCTTCTTAAATAACAAATTTGCTCAGTTTACCTCTAGTTATTAATTATTATTAACGATTCATGATAGTTATCTATGTGAAGACACTGATCACGTTCATGATTTTATCAACAATGACTTAACAACGTCTAGCTTACTCTCCACAAATATTTTGTCATGCGTGCAATATCGACCGTTGAACTAAATAGAACCGAGTTTACATACATTTATCTAAACTTCATGTATAATTTATAACTTTTGCATATTGTCATTTTCAAATCTATCTAAATGTAAAGAACAGAAAAATATTAACAGAATAAAATTTAATTTTAGCTGCTCACAGTTTTTGAAACAGGCCCACAAGTGTCATGTTGGTGATCCCTGCCCTAAAGTAAGCACCAAGCACTTTTTGGGCAATAGCTTGACAAACAGCCAAAAATGTTTTAAATGTTAAGGCTAGTTGCACTTTGAGAGATACATGGCCTTAAGTTGTAACAACCCATTTGTGGAGTTCACAATATCCTTCAAACTTCAAAAAAATTTCCAACTTTCATGGAACTCTGTCTATATGGGGTCACTGCAACTGACACATTTCTATCTCTAATAAATTGCTTAAGCTAATTTAATCAATTGTATTCATTCTTGCGCTGAATTTGGTGGTACTTGGTTTTGTGTATAAGGTATTCCTGTGAAATTGCGCAAAATGCACCACAGTGAAATGTGACCTCTGAATGGAGCCCATCCACACATGGAGCAGCTGTCAGCTATCAACAGTGACTGGGGAGCAGTGTTCTAGGAAAGTTTCTTACTCAAAGGTTCCTCAGTAGTACCAGGGCCAGGACTGGAAAGTTAAGGGCTTCAGCAGTTTCCTGAGTCTATTGTGTATTTTAGACTAATGTGCTTCATGCCCGAGCAGAACACAGCACTAACAGCACTAACTCATTCCAGGAAAACAGCTGCGGTGTGTTTGTTGTGTAAATGCTTCAGCAAACATGAGGAATCTCTTTGACTGGTCAGCAAAATCACCAGACCTCAGTCCCAGGTCTCGATGTGGAACAGCAGGTGACAGAGCTCTAAAAGAATTCCCCATGTTTGTGGATGAATGGGCTAAAATGAACAGGAACAGGACCTCAGGATGCAGAATCTCCTTTTTTGTGTCCAAAAAAGCCTGTCCAACAGTCACCTATTGTAAGGTGCAAGTTTGGGTCAGCCCTAGTCTTCACTGTTAGGTACTGCTGTAAAATTATATGAATAATCAGAAGTAAATGCCTGTTACTGTATGTACAAGACCATAAGGGCTCGACTTATGGAAATTATTGGTTACATCACTGGCTTTTTTGGGTGGTATTTACTGGCATATACGGTAGTAGACTGCAGAAAAGGCTACTAACTGCTTTATGGTGATATTGGACTGCCAGGTGTGTGTATGTGCGTGCCTGCGTGTGTGCAGGGACTGGAGAAAGAGGGAGCTGTGTTGTGCTGTCTATTGCTGTAATTGCTGAGATGTTTATGTTTTATTCACCGTGAGTGTTGAGTAAGATTCATGTGGATTGGTGGGTGAGATGGGGGGTTAATAGTGCACTGTGCTAAGGCACCGTCAGTGTGCTTTTGCCACAAGTCACTTCTCCAATGCGTTTACTGCTGTGGTGTATATTGAAGCAATAAAAAGAGCATTTCTACCTGGAGCAACATTTCCTAAATGCTTTATTGTAATATATGACTGTTCATGCTTGTTGCTGGCTGTTAATAAACCACAGTGCTGTCTAATAAAGACTCTGCAGCATCATTACATGCATGAGTTCTGACTTACGTCAAAATTCGGTTTAAGTCACTTTCGTAGGAATCGAACCTCGACGTAACTTGAGGACTACCTGTGTTTTCCCAAGCTATTACCTGAATATGAATTTTTGGTATCAACACAGGACTAGTTTTCTTTATTTTAGGTCATATTTGTAGTGTTTATTCCATGTATGGCATGTGGAGAGTTTGAACCCCCTCATGAAGGTTCCTGGCTGTAGGTGTTGTTCAGGCTTGTTTAGGGTCTATTGTATCCACTGCAGAGATTAAATTTAGCATGTCAGAGAGCCATTTCTGTTATGGATTACATCCTATGACAACAGTCCTAAAAAGTCTGTGTTCCACTTAGCTCTGGTCTGGTTCACAGAATCATTTAGTATAAGCAAAGCTGTTCCAATGTGGCACAAAGACAATTTAACACCAAGAAACTTCAAATTCTTCAGACATCAATCACGTCCCTGGAACAGGAACATGCTAAAAGCTTTGGCATATCTGTCCCTTAGAGTTTATCCTCACAGCAACTCACACTTAAGTGAGGGAAATCTTCAGTCTTTGGGTCAGAGGTCAGAAATTTGAGGAGCATGGAGTTTGTCAGAACTCCCTTCAACCTGATGAAATAATGGCCTTTAAAGGGCTTTAAAAACGTAAGTGTGTAGCTAGAGGATATATTCTATACAATAATATCTGTTAAGAATATCCTGTCAGATCTAATCTTAAATATTATAATATTCTATAAAAATCAGAAAAATTCAGTACATTTTTCAGTTTCGTACCTAAATATAAAAAAATATTATTCCATAAGTCATACATATATATACAGGGTTTCTGTGCCGACTTAAAAAATTCAATTCTGAATTCAAGTCTTAAAATTTCTTTCAAATATTTTATTTTTTATGTTAATTCTGTAATAGCATTGTGTTGTAGTTCTTTCTTTCAACAGGTGTAGTTTTAATAAGCCTAAAAACAAGACCAAGGCAAGACTGATAGCTGATATGATCTGCAAACCACTTGAAATATATCTCCATATCCTTATTATCTCTATAGAATAAGATGAATTGTTTGGAAAGTTATGTGGTGTTTCAAAAGGTTTTCTTAGGCACATTTATTGTACTATACATTTGTCTGTAAGTGCAAGTGTAACTTTCTGACTTGAGAATGATGCAACACAACGTTAAGCTTATTGCAAGCTTGGTGTATAGGCATTAAAGTCACAGGAGAAATCAAATAAACATAAACATCACAGCTAAATAATTCTAGGACTTTTATACTCTTTTAGCAATGTCGATAGATAACTGGAATTAAATTTCATTCATAATGGTCTTAATAATTATTTTACTTAAATTTACCTTGGTCATAGCGTAATTGTTAGAGAAGTGGTTTTGTGACTGAAGGGTCGCTTGTTCAGTTTCTGGGAGCATCCAGCTGAAGTGCCCTAGAGCAAGGCACCTAACCCCCAGCTGCTCCACAGGTGCTGTAAGAGTACCTGGCAACAACGCAAGTATAAGCTCACACTGCCTTGGCTGCAGAGTTGTAGTCACATAATTGAGACAGATTAATTACTGATTCATAAATTATTACCAATAAATACACTTAATGTTATATAATAAATCACAGATGGTGTAATCAATGTACCAGCCTCAATGTTGATATGACTTTCAGGAGAAGAGAATAAAATTAATTATAGTATTACTATAACACATGTCAGTGGGTTAAATGCCACAAGCTGAAACATCACTTAAACAATTTTTATAGTCAGCACGTAAAAATTGAAGCTCCTGTCAACACTGCACAGATTGCTGAACTGTTTGAGCAGTAAGGGGAAATGTAAAAAATGAATGGGAGGTTATAAACTGCTAAAAAAGCTAAGCTAAACACACTAGCTTGCTAAGTTGCTCTGGAGTCTGGCTAGCCAGCGTGCTATGATAACTAGGTAACAATCTGGATGCTCATTTGGACCTCATAAACTGATAGAGGTTAAAAACTGATAAGATAAATAAAAATGGTTACCCTAATGACTTTGCAGTATTTTCCAAATACTGTAAAATGATCAAATTTATCCAGCATTATTAGCATCTATAGTGTTAGCATAAAGCTAAGCTTGCTCTGGGTTGACCTAAATGACTCTAAAGCACTTGCTGTTGCTTGTGTTGCTCACAGAAAGGTTAGCCAGAAATGGAAAAGAAGCAGAAATCCCATCAGTCATCTGGTCCTTAGGGCTTGTGTCTGTGTCTGTATTGAGTGTGCTGTGTGCTGCTATGTTAGGTTAGTCACACTCTGTTATTTTTTTTCTCTCCCTCAGGACATTAGCTCAACCTCCTGACCCCATTAGCTGTGCATGTTTTGACCTTCTGAAACCTTCATGCGGCGTTATCAGTGCTAAAAGAGATTCTTTAGGAGAGTCAGCCCATAATTGCAAATGTTGCTAGCTAATAATGAAGTATGTAGCGTCTTATAGCATTGTGTAAAATATGATAACCAGATTTTGTGTTAACATCTTTGAATGTAGCACTGTAGTACATGCCACACGTTTCAGGCCTTCCTCCTCTTTCATCAACAGTAAAACCAGATGTTCCTTGCACACGCTGCACAATTTATGTCCTTGACCCATTCCACATTGTGGCTTAACCTTGTAAACCTTGCAACCTGCTTCCTCAGCTGTAATTTACCTAGACCCTCCCCAGTCAGAAAACTTTCACCTTACTTGCCCCATCTGAACCACACACAAAGCACCACTCCTTCTCAGAACAGCCTTACTATCCCTGCAGACCACAACGCCCATCCGCCTGTTCTTTCCACAACACCTCCGTCTGGCTGATGATTAAGAGTCTCCATCACTCCAAACATGTGCTGTTAACTCCTCAGCTGTCTGGAAACATTCTCCTCAATTTTCTAAGCCCCAGCTCATTCTACTCAGTGTCATCATGGTTCCTAAGCCTGGTTCACATTCACCCAAAGGTAATGCTTGATACGTTATCTATTAAAATGGAGGACGAAGAAACTCACACCATGAGGAGCTCACCAGTGTGTAGTCAAATGAATATGAAGTGAAATTTAACATTACTGTAAATGATTGTTTGCAGTTTCTAGGCCTTACACTGCATTCATAACGGTCATAAAAATCCAAGTTTTAACCATTTTTAAAAAAAATATTGCAATATTTATTCTAAAAGCCAAACATATTACAATGTGGTTTTTCCAACAATCTTTCTGTCCTACAGTGAAGCTTTAAGGCTCGTGATTTGACTCAGTTCATTAAAGAGGTTATAATTCCTGAACCCTTTGGACTGCATTCATAATCTTCATCTGTTTTAAAAGCTAACACTTTGAAGTCTGTTATCCGAGTGTAGAAATGACTCCTACTGATTTACTGATATAAAGTTAGTGAATAATTAGCGTAGCATTCCTAAAATACCAAAATAAATGGTGTAGAACTAGATAGAGCTGTTGTCATTGTAGTAAATGAACCTAATTGAATAATGGCGATATGGAGACAGGACTTATCAGGTCTATCAGCAAACGAAAAGGCAAGAGAAGAAAATAATTTTCTGCTTTTTTTTAAATCATAAAAAAAAGAGGAAAATACATCTAAAGACTTAAAAAAAAACACTGATACTGATAACAGTAATGGGATTTAAAATCTAATTTACTTACAAAAAGATTATTCTATATTATATAAAGTAATACATTTTCATAATGCATAACATCTTATAAAGGGAATGAAATAGACTGCAAAATGCATTGTTATTTTAACAATAAAATTGCTATTTTTAGAGTTTCCAATGAGACCCGAGTCTCTGGAGGAGCTGTCAGTTATAAAGTAACCAGCCAGACATTTGGCCTCAGGGTTTGTTGCCCTCTTGGCTCTCATTGGCTGTAACAAAGAGCAGCTTAGTCCCTATTGGCCAGACAAACAGACAGGTGGGCTCAGTGTGAGGCAGGTGCCTCAAGCAAAGACAGACGTTCTATGAAAAATGGCTGAAGACAAGTGAAACAAAATGAACAAACATTTAAGATGAAATAGCTGGATCATAAAGAGTTCTAACACTTTCTAGTAGATTGTTACTCCCAGTTCTTGTTCAGGATGTGTTGTGATATTTGTTTCTAGCTGTAGCTGCATCTGGACCAGCCCACAGTGAGGGCGAGGCTGGTACCAGGGGAGGCCCATTCCTGGGACATTTCCCAGGCCCTGGATCCAGGGGGCATCTGGCAGGGGGTTTGTGTTCTGGTCCAGTTCCTTCAGCGTGGGAGAGCGGCCGGCGAGCTTGGGGAACAGGGTCAGGGCTCATTCCTCTATTGCTTCCAGATTGCCTACGAATTTACAAAAAAGTTGGGAGCTCAAAGTTTGCTCTGCAGCGCACATCATCACATCCGCGAGGCTGAATCAGATGCCTGTCTCTGAGCTGTCTGTGTGTTTTGGAATGATGGCTACTCCGATAAGATCCAGCTGCATGCTGGTTTATGTACTGCGGGTGTGGGTGTGGGTGTAGGTGGGTGGTGTAAAACAGTATGTAAGCCAGAACTTTCCTGTTAATAGGGCCTAATGGGGAAAGACCCATTTGTCCAATGAGGCGATATGTTACATCACAGTGTCCTTTGTCTGTCTATCATTTTTCCCCAATGATACAATGATTTCGCGAACATATTGGGTGTGGCCTGTTTAAATGGGGCAGCCTATCTAAAAACATGAAAACGCATTAGCTAAAAGTATAATTCAGTGCACTAAAAGATGATGTTCTCTCACTTAAATGATGCCAGCGTCTCAACTTTTTCAGCCTTTTGATACATTACATCCAGTATATAATACAAGCTGGAAAAATCTTAGAAATAACAGAAATAAATGGAACAAAAGTTTATTGTTGGCTGTGAAAAGATGAGTTTTTAAAAAACGACCAGAGGGTGGGGGACTGTACAGCGATGTCAGTCATCAGTCTACATGTAAATTCATCATTATAAAATTAGCATAAACATTGTCAAATGCAACCTGTGTTGCTTTGCGGTCGCCAATGTCGGACACAAGTTCATCACAACCTGGAGCTTAAATTCTGCAGCATAGTTCTTGCGTTGTAGCGTGATATCGGTACATTCCAAATTGTCAGCAATTTAATTGTACGGTATAATGTCACTAAGTTATATTTACTCGTGTAAATAAAGCACATAAATTCTAATACAATGCAAATACAAATGTTAGAGTATTTTATTTCTAATTTTTATGTTCTGGGTTAAATATTTAAATTAAATTGTTAAATTAAATTCAATAATTAAACATTTTTAAAATATAAAATAAACCATAAGGTTTGCACGGTATACATTTTATGTTATTTATTTATTTATTTAATTATTTGTGTATATGAAACATATTAGAAAAACATAAAATGCATACTTAAAGTGACTTATTTTATATTTAGTTTTTTTATATGTTAAATCTAGCAAAGAAAACAAGAAATAACAGAAATGAAATCTTTTTATTTTCTGTTTTCCAAACCACTGACATGTGACGTGAATAAAACTGATTTTCCTGTCACAGTAGCACCTGTCAAGAGTCGGGAAATATTGGACAGAAAGTGATGTGCTGATGTGTTGGATGCAGGACAAATGGGTGAGCGCGCGGTTCTGAGTGGCAGGTGATCTTTGACAAGGACAAGGTTGTGATGACTACACAGCCGGATCAGAGCGTCTCTGAAACAGCAGGTCTTATGGGATGTTCCTGGTATATAGTGGTTTGTACATACAGTTGTGCCAATAAGTTTACATACCCTGACAGAATTTATAATTTCATTACCATTTTTTAGAGAATACACAAAAACTTAACGCATAAAGCCTCCAGTTTGAACTGGATTTTTGAGGTTTCCCCAGAGTGGCTCAATGATTTTGAGGTTAGGAGACTGAGATGGCCACTCCAGAACCTTCACTTTATTTTGCTGTAGCCAATGACAGGTTGAGCTGACCTTGTGTTTGGGATCATTGTCATGTTGGAATGTCCAAGTACGTCCCATGCACAGTTTCCCGGCTGATAAGTGCCAAGTTTCCTCCAGTATTATTTGATAACCTACTGCATTCATCTTTCCATCAATTCTGACCAAATTTCCTGTGCCTTTGTAGCTCACACATCCCCAAAACATCAGCGATCCACCACCGTGTTTCACAGTAGAAATAGTTTACCTTTCATCATAGGCCTTGTTGACTCCTCTCCAAATGTAGCGTTTATGGTTGTGGCTAAAAAGTTTCGTTTTAATCTCATCACTCTAAATGACTTTGTGCCAGAAGGTTTGAGGTTTGTCTCTGTGCTGTTTGGCATATTGTAAGCTAGAAACGTTGTGGCATTTGTGTAGTAAAGGCTTTCTTCTGTACCATACCGCCCATCTTTCTTCAAGTGCCTCCTTATTGTGCATCTTAAAACAGCCACAACCAGATTGAAAGTTTAGTTGGTCTACCTGACCGTGGTTTGGTTTCAACAGAACCTCTAATTTTCCACTTCTTAATTAGAATTGTATTGCTACTGATTGGCATTCTCAATTCCTTTGATGTTTAGTTTCACTTTCCTCTTTTATACAATTAGAATTTTTTATAATACAAAGAATTTGACAGTTCTTTTGATTTCCCCATGGCTTAGAATAAAAGAATTAAACCTCAGTGCAGCACTTGGTGATAGATGTAAGGGTCTGTCAGAAGTCAAGAAACTTATTGACCTTTTATACACACTCACTAGTTACAACAAACAGATGACAGGTGAAGATGGTTCCTTTATTAGCCATTCAAACACATTTGTGTCAACCTGTGTGCATGTTATCAGGCCAGATCACCAGGGTATGTAAACATTTGATCAGGGTCATTTGGGTAGTTTCTGTTGTGATTATGATTTTAAAAGAGTAAACACAGTTGTTTGACAATAAAAGGCTTCAGCCAAACACTAACCATGAGTGAAAGAACATTTTTATGTTGTCATTCACTTTCTCTGACAAATGGCCAAGAAATCATACATTTTGTCAGGGTATGTAAACTTATGAGCTGTAGCCAGAATACTCAAAGGAAGGAAAACCAGGGAACCTGCATCATGGTCATGTGCACCTAAGGCTCATTGCTGTGCAGTGGGGAGTGAGGACATGCCATCTGAACAGATCCCAATGAAAAGCTCATGTAGCACAAAAAAGTAACACTGGATCTAATAGAAATGTGTTAGGACACCACAGTCAGAGAAGAAAAAATATTACATTGATACAGAAGAGACGTGTTCAAAGAAGAGAGAAAGAGTGAGAAAGAGTGTGTGTGTGTGTGTGAGAGAGAGAGAGAGAGAGAGAGAGAGAGAAAAGAGAGAGAGAGAGATAGAGAGAGAGAAAAGAAAGAGAGAGAGAGAGAGAGAGAGAGAGAGAAAAGAAAGAGAGAGAGAGAGAGAGAG
>JBBIGC010000137.1:2613740-2624168 GCA_037576955.1 Lepidarchus adonis
GTGTGTGTGTGTGTGTGTGTGTGTGTGTGTGTGTGTGTGTGTGTGTGTGTGTGTGTGTGTGTGTGTGTGATGTTTCTGTCAGCAGCTATTGAGAGGCAGAGCCATTTGGCTTTCTGCACGGTACTGAACCACAGCTGAGGGAACAGGCTGTGATATCAGGTCCCATCAACATCGTTTGCATTACTGACCCAAATCTTCTGTTACACACTGATTCCATTCACAACCCAAACCATGAATAACCATCAAAATCACTCAGATGGACACAGGTTTGTTTTTATGCATTTGAAAAATGGCACAATACTTAAAAAACCTTTTGTTTTGACACTGATATATTTATTATTAATTAATTAGAATACTTTCTGAAGGCCATTGGTTGCCAAAATATATTAGTTACTAAATTCCATAAATAAATGTTTGGAATATGATGATATTTACTATGCAAATTCTAATAAAAAAAATACAGACGCTAGGGTGAGACTAGAACATTCAGTTCCACTTCCTATATCCAACCACACTACTACACTGAAAAAAAAATTACCATGGAGATATCACCACTGTCATTTTTTATATCTTTGCAGAGTTTGACAGAACCAACTGCCTTTAAGGCTGAGTCAAAATGTCATGGTGACTGGACCAACAAAATATGATGCAGAGTGACTTAGAATAAACACCTTGTTACATTGACTTATATTAAAGTTAACAATGCTTTTCCATTTCCTGTACAGTTACGTTTTGTGAACTGTAATTGAATGTAATAACCTAAATCTCAGTAACCCTTAAAGACAGGCTCTGTCTATTTGAAAAGAAAAATCAAATGAAATATGTAATTCTGGACATAACACATTGTTAACTTTTAATGTAATTTTGCTGACCTCTGGTACCACTGGCTGGAGGTTTGATCCAAAAATGTACAAAAACAAACACACTGAGGCACACACACACTACTTCTCCCAAATATATGAACTTTTCAGCCAAGATTTCTAATGAAAACCATGAAATCATATTGTGTTGCCTAAATCACATTAATCCAAAGTTGTACAAAGCCAAGGTGACCTTTGGTCTTACATGCAAGACTCTGACTCATTATGGTTCATGGTCTGTGCTCTGATTTCTGTTCTCGTGTGAGAGACTGTGCTGTGATTTGATGTAGTCATGCTTTGTTACAGTGGTCATGGGAACAGCTTTCTGCACTCACACCTCCTCTTCACCTCCTCAACTCATCAGATCTATCCCATGGGTTTATTCAGCTGTGTTTGAACTGTATACGTATTTGGGACCCATTGCAGGGTATTGAGTGTCTACTAATGGAACCAAGAGGAAGATGATTAAAGGAGTACTCAGCTTTTTATTCCATGATTAAAGGAATATTCTAGTGTTTCATCCTAACCTCTGTGTCCTGTAAGGTGTAGTTATGGATTAGAATTTCAACATGATTAAAAATGTACATACGATAGAAACCTTTGGGTGATTTGTCAGATATACACAATGCAAACTATAGGCCCCATATAATGGGAAAGTGAAATGCGATGCTGCATGCAAACACTTGTAAAGGGATGTTAAGCTAATGTGTTATTTTTAGTTCAGAAATAACATAAAAAATGTATCCCCTTTGATCCCATAGCACAATTTGAACATGCATACAACCTCTGGGGTCCTTAATGCTAGGAGCATGTCCCATGAGCTATTGGCCAACATGGGGTTAAGGAGGAATGTGTAGATCATGGAGTTCAGCTCTTGGCAGCAAAGCCCTGTATTGAAATAATGGCCAGCACTGCACACCCGTCCTACAGTCAGAATTATTTAATAATAATATGAAATAATGGATGGGTTTTTTAATGGATAATTTTTCTATTTATTCATTGACTTGAAAAAAAAAAATTAACATAAATAAATAAAGTCACAGTAACAAAAATAACCTGTTTTTGATAAACCACGTCAACTGCATAAGTTGACCTCAATGCAACAAAAAATTTAGTATATTGGACATAATATTTTTTTTATTATTGACAGAATTCAGCAGCTGTTTGGTGGTTTGTTTCATAACTGTGTTTCAGTTTTTTTCTTTTTTTAAGTGCTGGGAATCACAGCGTATTCTTGCCCATGGTAATCGACCATTGGCTACAGAGATTAGATGGACTAACACTAGAATATTCCTTTAGAAATCAAATCAGACATTAGTGAGCCTTCTGTAAATGTGATGTGTGCACTGCTATGGTACGTAAATGCAAAACAGTGTTGCTGTCACTGTCAGCATTTACCTCAGATTTCTCACCTATTTCACTGTCTTCTCCATTCATGCACCTCCCAACTGTAACTTCTTTTCACAAAAGGCTGCTCCTCTTAAACTTGAGGACAAGATGCAGGGTGATGAACCAGAGGTGCCAAAGAAGCGCTCCAAAAAAGACAGGAAGGGCAAGAAGAACAAAAAGAAGAAGGATAGAGGGAAGAAAGGGGACAAGAAAGAGTCCCGGAAGAAGAGAAAACAGGTAGAAGCTCTGGAGGAGGGTTTTCTGATGGCGTCCACCAACATGCCTGAGTATCTGGCACTAGAGGCCAAGCGTGGTACTCAAGCGTCACCTACAATGGAACTGCCCATGGCAGCTGGTGAAGCTCTGGCTGTGACCGTTGACCAGGTGGACTTAATCCCTGAGATGCCCACCCATGAGCCAGACTCCAGTCATGAGGACCCCACCGTGCCCGCTTCATTGGCTGAGGAACCCACTGTAGCCCTAACTGCAACGTCCCAGTCTTCTCAGACTGAGGTGGAGGTAGATTGCAAACTCGACTGCCCCTTGCCCTTCCTACTCCATCTTCTTCATCATCACCCACTGACCTTTTTAACACCCCCTAACAGAAGATACCATCCCTTATAACCAACCCCACCCTCACCCGCCAGTTATACAACTAACCATCCACTGCTGCAATAACTACCCATACTGCTCCACTGGGACACCCTACTTGCTTATAATGTAGTGAGTAGATATAATAGCATAGTAGCGTTAGTTTTTCTCATTTACACAATGTTCTCCTTACACAAACATTTGAATTTGGAGCACACTAGCTTTTCATTTCTATTATTAAAGGTAATACAATTCTTTAGCAATGTTTACACAATTTTTATTTACCCCTTATGTAGCAGATCAGTCAAGACTTCATAATCCGTTAGCATTGTGAGGCTAATGTTTTCAACAAGCACTAGAAGCCAATAGCCAGTGAAATCTTTTGCCCAAACCTCTGTTTAAACCACACCCATCTCCTTATAAAGGTGGTGCAGACCTGTAGAAGGGAAACAATATGACCATGAACTGAACAAAATGTCAGTGTGCAGCTAAACACCTTTTCTTCTTAAATATAGAGTAATCTGATCCAAGATCAGTCCTAATTACAACTGCTTTGTGAAGGTGGTCTGATATCACTGTAGCATTTCTGTTCTTTATTAAGTCCTTTTGTATCCAAAACCACACTGACAGATCTGTTTCTTCTTAATGAAGAGTTGGGTAAAGTTTAAGAAGGTTGGGCTATCGGCTTTAGCATTTGTTAGCAAAATTAGCCTAGTCATTATTATTAGGTTATTACACTAAAAATGTCCTGATGGTCGGACAAATGATGTAATTTGATTTGATTTTCATCATCGTGGATAATAACTGCAATAGTTTTTTTGTGCAGATGAAATTGACAGATATGATGCACATTTTTTGCCTTAAAACCTATTCTGGTGCTTTTAAGATAGCTACAGCCCTGCGCCCTCGTTCGCCTGCCGTAATTGACTTTGTATGTTTCCAAAACCTTCTGCCGTAATAGAGCTGACTCAAAGTAAATCTTATTTTATCTCAAAAGTAGCTCACAGTAATCCATCACTTTGATGCATCCACCTATTGCGGCGATGATATATGTAGGTGTTGATTCAGTTTCTGTTGGTTTTTGCTGAGGATGTAGGCTTCAGTGGCTGGTCCTGGTGTTCAGAGTTTACTTTTCCTTATCACCCCTGCTGCTTCGCCGCCACCATCGCATATGGCTCTCCTGCTGACATCACCCCATATTAATGAAGCGTGTGGAGCAGTAACTACCTCGCAGATGCTGCTTAAACTTTAATAACTCACACCTGACACTGACTTTGTAGACTCAACGTCTCTAGTTCACGTTCATGAACCTAGCCCACTAATATTCCAAGGAATCGTGAAGCAATGCTGGCGTCGTTGTCTGTGGGCCCATGTAGGCTAGACTAGCAGGAGTGGTCAGCCTTGCTCAACGTGCCCTTGGTTACCATCAACATTGCTGTGGCCTTACTCTGGTTTACTCTATGCAGGAGGGAAGACATGTGAAAAAGCCTGAGGTTGAGGAATACGCCGAAAACGTCTACAGCAACACGTACAACGACCTCGCCGTCTCTACCGTAACTGTAGGAGCGAATATAAGTGAATACGAGGTGAGAGCTTGGGCTGCACTTGTTTTGGCTGTAATTGTGTAGATGTACAATATTTTAATACCATGAAATGTATGTATTTCAGCTTATCGAGTATGACGACTTCAGGAACAGTACTGGCAGTTCGGAGCTGGAGTATGAGGAGTATGAAGTTGACGAAGATCGCTATGGCCCAGTCGAGAGAGGAGGTGCAGGGACCTGGGATGGGCAGGTTTGTCAGTGTCTCAGAGGGTCGTCAGATGACCAGCTTTTATGAGTAATGAGCAGAAAATTGTTACCATAATATCTTTTTACTCAAGATTGAGGTAATCAACCATTAAATTAGCCTCATGGCTTTAGTGCACATGTAAAGAAAAAAGCTTATGACACCCAGAATGTCTGGGTTGATCATCTATATTTGGAACAAATGGTCAATTTCACCAAAGCATTTCTTTAATACATAAGTTCCTAACAGAATTGGATCATTAATCTTATTTCAGCCACTTACATGCAGAGTCTTCAGTGAAATAATTGATATCATAAGCACAATTATGAGATTCCTTGGCTACAAATAAGACATTTCTTCTCGTTTATGGTAGTGTCACTCAGTGTACTGCTGATAAATAAGCTGAAATAATAAGTGAGCTCAGAATGATGATATGTTTCTGTGCTCCCTCAGGGAAATCTTGACTTTGAGAAAGGCCAGAAGGGAGAACCAGCCATTATCGAACCAGTGAGCGCTAAGCATTAATCATCTATCATTTCCAATGGTTTAATGGAGTGTTTGGGGTTTGATTTAAACTGTGTTGAAGCTGTGATTTATGTTCACCAGGGCACCGTGATTGAAGGACCTCCTGGACCTCCAGGACCTGCGGTTAGTGTTCTGATGACAGTTTATGAGAAGGGTGGTCAAAAGCTATTTGCTACAGTAAGTAGACAGGCAGTGCCAGAGTAATGAGCGCATGTATTTGTTCTACAGGGTCTTCCTGGCATTCCTGGATTAACAGGCCCCCCAGGGCCCATGGGAGACACAGGTGACGTGGTGAGTTTCCCCCACCAATGTCTCTTTTACTTTACATTCAATTTCAGATATTTTTTATGCTCTAACCGGGTGCAAATGTTACTTTCCTGTGCTTTCTCTTCTCCTCCTCCAGCTTCCAATTAATTGCCTTCCTGTATTTTTCCTCGGTACATTTTAATGTTTATGTTTTTAATTGAGCATCTGACATTAAATAATTAGTCATGTAAGCTGAGGCCCATAAGCCAACATGTTGTATGTTGTATGGAAAGCTCATCTGAATCACTGACCTGCAGGGTATTTTCTAAATGTACTTATTGCTTGATAAAGCTAATTTTGAGCTAAAATTTTTGATAACTTGATAATAGGTTTTCATCTTTTTGTTTTAATTGATCTGTCATAATTGAATAACAGGGACCATTATTTGCTGGTTAAATACAGACAGAATTTGACAAGTGGCACAAAAACCAAACATTTTTACAGTCAAATCTTAGTGTAAATGCCCCCCCCCCCCACACATAAACATCAACAACAACAACAACAACAATAATAATAATAATAACAACAATAATAATAATAACAACAACAATGATAATGATGATGATGATAATAATAATAATAATAATAATAATAATAATAATAATAATAATAATAATAATACATTTGCATTAACTTTGAAAGGGTTAAACCTGCTGTGTGTGAACTTTATTCTGCCTGAATCTGTTGGGGGATGGGATAGGAATGGATAATGCTGCAGAGACAATCACGCGAGGCCCAGAGAAAAATAGGTCACAGTGTTATATGAGTCATGGCTCCCTGATGCCTGGGGTCTGAGACCAGGTCAAGAGGTCCTCAGAGCTTTCATACTCAACAGCATCTGTACAGACCTGGTCCAATTACACAGTTTCTCTGGACACTTTCCATACACTCTTGAGCAAGTCATTATCTGAGTTCCATTGTAGACCTGACAAACTTCTTCCTGAACTCATCTTTAGCCCAGAACACACATGTCTGAATTCGTCATCCTGGGAAAAAGTTCATAAACTAATATTTGATGTCATGTTGAATTTTGTTCTCTGTTGATCATGTTGACTGATTTTCATCAACAAAACATGTAGTTGTGCATTAAAACTGTATATGGATTAATGCAGAATCATAGAAAATGCAACAATGCAGAGTAGGGCTAATGGACAATGCCATCACAATGTACAGCCGACCATCATGACCCCCATCCTTCTATCCTACAGTCCACACACACAGACAGGGAGACCCATTTACATACCTCTTTGTATCTAATCTACTTTTACAGAGCCACACATAGAGTCACGTCTTTCTCTCCTGTTTGCTGTTTAATGGAGGTTGGCAAAGAGCTTTTAGGTGCATTATTGCCACTTTTTGGTAGTAACATGTTACTAACTGCCTTCTCCTATCTTACCCCTCCTCCACCCCATCATTGTCCATCACAGTGTTTCACCATAGACACCGTAATGGGCTAATGACTGCAGACTGAATCACTTATGTTAGCAATTACCCATATCTTCTATACTTAGCCCATATGACAATCATGCATACAGATGTGCTGTTGTTGAAGGCTACACTCCGACAGCAGATGTGAGTACAGTAATTCAGTCTTTGGAATCAGGCCTGCTGTTTCGGTTCCATAGGCGTGCTGAGGCAGAAACAGATTAAGCATAGCATTTGGAGGTAGTGTTCGACTTCAAACATCAGCCTCCACAGCCTGGGGCACAACTTGTCTTTCAGTCTGTATGCGTGTACTCTGCAAACAACACTTCTGGGCCTGACAATTGTGCTTAGATTTTCTAGAGAAGGGGCTTCACGCTCTTTCTCAAAGAACAGTGCCTGCTGTTAGCAGCATTGTCTCTAATTGACAGCTAGTATTAGCCAGGCCCTTTAATGTTTTAGCTGGGGCTTATAGAGGCATTATGCTATTATATGAGCGCGGCTCATGCAGACTCGGGAGACTGGCTAATTGATAGGGAGCTGATGTTGACTGATGTGCCCCCTGGAAATGGAGCGTGGGTTGTTTTTATCGCAGCTGATTTGTGGAGAGCGACGTGTCGGAATACATGCGTAGGTGCGAACTTCAGTATGCACACACACACCTACACATGCGCAATCGCAAACACATAATCATGCATATTACCATTTTTGCTCTCTTCTTCAAGGGGCCTCAGGGGCGTCCTGGCCTTGCAGGGGTTGATGGGATACCTGGCCCTCCTGGCACCTTGCTGATGTTACCAGTAAGTACGAAAATGCTTTATATTCGCCCACATATGTTACGCTCACCGCCGAGACCTCTGCGGCTGGAGGAGAACATCTGCTGCATACAGGAGAGCGTTTGCATGTGTTGCTGTCAATGGCAGCTTTTGGCCACATGGTGGAGCTGTGATATCAGCAGAAGCCATTTCTCAGTTCACAGTTAAACAACTGGTTTTATTTTATGCAGAACATGTTTAATGGTTCATCCAGCCATTATGAAAAGTAGCAAATCTCTGTTTTTTCCAGTTTCAGTATGGTGGCGATTCTCAGAAGGGTCCTGTCGTGTCTGCTCAAGAAGCACAGGCTCAAGCCATTCTACAGCAAGCCAAAGTAAGACCTGCATCACCTTCAGCACTTCATCAGAGTTACCCTGGCTAAGCTCCTTCCACCCCCGCATAATCACCTGTGATATGTTCAGAAACTCTAGTCTACGGCTTAATGAATGCAATGCTGTGACTCACTCTTGGCTTGAGCTTGATGAACATGTAGAAACTGCTTGCGAACTCTCGAGCATATCTTTGATTGTAGCATGTTTCTCCTCTCAGCTCTCACTGAAGGGACCTGCAGGACCTTTAGGCCTAACAGGCAGACCGGGACCAGTGGTAAGAGCTTTTTTGCATAAAATTTGCATTAATGTTGTTCACTGTGCCAACAATACTAGAACTGAAAGCCCCCAAACCAGATGAGCAGTGACTGCGCCAGCAAGGAGGTTTTGCTATTGGTTTGGTCTTTAGTGTTGTGGTTTAAAGGCCTCTGGTAAAAAAGGACATTTAAATGGTCATTTACTGGCTCATGACCTTAATGAAACACATTTGTCACACTTTCGGGATCTCATCAGAACACAAAAGCAAGTCTGGGAATGTGTAAACTCTCCTTTTTAAATTTCTTTTTTTAATTTTTTCTTTATCCATTATATGTAAATTTCCTTTAAGACTGGGCAGTGCCAGTTAGGACCCTGCCCTGGTTTCAGGTGGTGGACTTTGTGTCTGATTGTGTTCTCAATGACTTATAGTCCCTTTCACCTTCACTGACGTAGGTAAATGATTGGCTTCACAACATTGTGCCTCCATCGGTGCTCAACCAATCACGGATACACTCTAATTAGTGAAGAATATTGGGTTTTCTTTGATACTGTGTTGTTTTTCCAATTCCTGTGTTATGTTGAGTGTGTATGTGTGTTCCAGGGTCAACCCGGGCCCAGCGGCCTGAAGGGAGACAGTGGGGAAACTGGACCTACGGTGAGCAATTTCAGTTTGTGCTCTGTCTAGAAGACATATTGTTTCTAAAGTGTCGCATTGACATTCAGAGTATATATGTTTCTGTCTCAAAGGGGTTGCGCGGGTTGCCAGGTCCTCCAGGTCTAAGCGGGAAAGCAGGCAAGAGGGTAGGAGCATTGTGCTGCATCATTACCAACTGTGATTGGTTATAAATGTTTGTTATAATTAAAGTGTCACATTTTAACCATTTAATTCAATTATTGTTATTTAATTATTAGTTATTATATCAGGCTTATTGTGTATTGACTGATATGATTTATTCAGTAGATTGTGTTAAACTAATTGCAGTATAGGCCCACATACAGGCTCTAAGGGAATGGGCTATAAACCTCTCAGTTTCTACTGAACATTGCATAGGTAATGTAATAATACTCACAGCAGCATGGTGAGGCAACACTGTGTGTTTTCCTTAGGGTCGTTCCGGTTCAGACGGAGGCCGAGGAGCTCCAGGAGAAACAGGAGCAAAGGTGAGTTTGATGCAATATCTCGCACAGCTTTGGCAATTTAAAGGAATGAGTGAGTGGAAAATCACATTTGCACTGTTTTCCACTTGCCCCAGATAGTCGATCAGTCAAGATGTGTGTCGAGTCCAGATTTTTATTCTCTACTGTTGGTCGAAGGCTAACAAACATCTCTTTAATGTGTCTATCAAATGCCCCCAACCCACTAAACCACATTCTGCTCTTTGTTAAGGTGCCACTTTTGGATGGGACTTATTTCCTTTAACACTGACTCAAGCCCTAAAAGACACCAAAAAAACACCAACAATGCTTTTGTTTGAATTAAAAATCATATTTTTTTACTAATTATACTTTAACTCTTAGTCCCTGAGTTGTTGCCTTCAATCAAAAGGAAATAAAGAAAATGACATGAGCAGCATTGTCAATACCTGGTATTAGAATAGTTTTTTGACAAATAGGAATGTAGAGAGTATTGGATGATGTGACCCTGAAGAACAGGCAGCATTAATAGTTTATACTGTTTATATGTTTGTGTATGTCTTGACTGCTCTTTCCCCATGTATTCAGCCAATTCCCCACATTTATGTCTGTGTGAGCTCGTGGATAGGCTAGTCACATGGAGCACTGGACTGAATATTGTCCAAATTCATAGTTTTCACTTGTCAAATGAGTCTCTGACCAGCCAGAGCTGCGCTGTGCTGAGGGAGCAGAGAATGGAGTGCATTCAGACTAGTCCAGCTGGTGGACAGGATCAGAAAATAAAGCGCCATCCCCTGGTGGAGCAGATGAGGCTGAGTGGCAGGTCTGTTAGAAGAATCCTCTGGGTCTTCTTCTATCCTCTGAACTCCAAACGCTGCCTTCCACCCACAGACCCACAGCAGATGGGGGCGCTCCGCAGAGAACATCCATCAAACTTCTGTGTGTGTGTGTGTGTGTGTGTGTGTATGTGTGTGTGTGTGTGTGTGTGTGTGTGTGTGTGTGTGTGTGTGT
>JBBIGC010000137.1:2646169-2663116 GCA_037576955.1 Lepidarchus adonis
GTGTGTGTGTGTGTGTGTGTGTGTGTGTGTGTGTGTGTGTGTGTGTGTGTGTGTGTGTGTGTGTGTGTGTGCCACTAGGGTGATGTTGGGCCTACTGGATCCCGTGGTGAGGATGGACCAGAGGGGCATAAGGGTCAGTCAGGACCTGTTGGAGAGTCTGGACCTCTGGGCATCGCAGGAGAAAAGGTGCAGTTATAGCCATTCTGTCAGGAAAAGAACCCCTGAAAGTCAAAAGTCAAAGCTAATGTTTTGGCAGCGTAAAAAAGTTTTGTTGAATTCCTTAGTTTAAATAAATACACATCTTCTACATTTACACATTTCTAAAAATTAAATTGCCGTCTGTGCTAAAGTAAACACACATTTTCTATTTTATTCATTTTTTTCCTCAGTATATCAAACTGCATGAATAGATATTGTACATTAAAATGTGGAAAAAATGCCATATTTAAGTGTATTATCTGTAGACGATGTGGACGGGGGAATAAACTGCCATTTGAGAGAAGGTATTCAAACCTGTTACAGTATTATTGTTATTTTTAATGTGTTGCTCTATTTTGTACATTCATTACATAACTGTACAGAGTGGTGATGATCTGATTCCATCATGATATTTAGGCCACAATGAGATATTATTCTTTATTCTTTATTCTTTGAAATCAAACAAAGCATTAGATATAGCTGTAGCCATCTTAATATCTCCAAGGATGAGGGTTTGTGCCATCTTGTTGATTCAGATGCAATGTTATCTGGATAAACAAATGTGCCAAATAACAGCATATTAAAAACATTTTAAAATTATGTCATATTGATATTATCACCACTGTATCGATATAATATTGTGTTAAAAATATTGCAATACTACATATTAAAGATTTTTTCGCCCACCTCTAGTAAGTACATGGAATTACATACGTCCTACAGTGTGTGTTACATAATTACATTTGCAATTCAGTCTACATTCAGTGTTATCACATTCCCTCAGGTAGTTTCTTTTTTTTTTTACTAAATCAAATTACTTTACTGCTACCTTTGGCCAAAAATATACATTTTTGTCAAAGTATGTTTCTCAGTATACACTGATATAGGCCTAAAATTAATACGTATTTAATACTGAGTAGTACCTGTTGTGTTGCTGACCCAGCTGTGGTGCACTGTGTGTTCTGATATCTTTCTATCAGAGTCAGCATTACCACAGCAGATCTTATGTGGAATCTGACCAGATGGTGTAGTCTTCCATGCATCAGTGACCCTATCACCGATTCACCCATTGTTCTTCTTAGATCACTTTTGTTAGATACTGTCTACTGCAGACCTGGAACACCTCAAGACCTGCTACTCTAGCAATTCCAATAAGACCCTCAGATTCTTACGCACATGCATTTTTTCTGCTTTCAGCACATACGCTTCAAGAACTGATGGTTCACTTGCTGCATCATATATCTCAGTGGCCTTGTAATGAAATAACTAGACAGTCAATGTTCTTCACGTCACCTGTTAATGCATCAGTGTGAGAGATACAAGTGAGAAATAGTTCATACTACATTACAACGTTGGTTTCTATGTGTTGGTAAGCGCTAACCAGGGTTATTATATGATGTATACCATTCATGGCATAAATTTATCATTAATGCCTATGTCTTTTGTCTTCATAGGGCAAACTTGGTGTTCCAGGATTACCTGGTTATCCTGGAAGACAAGGTTCCAAGGTGAGCCTCTGGTGTGGAGAGCGAAATCAAATAACATGAAATGAGTGGTGACTAAATATCTTGGTACATTAATATTTCAATATTTTATTTAAACAGGGGGCGATTAATGGCTATTAAAGGCCCTGTTTTATTAATAGCTTATCAGAGACAACAATTAATGTTAGGTTTATTTATGGTAATGTGATTTCAGAGGTTAATTTGTGGTTAATTAAATGTAGAGGTTGATTAATGAGCGGAATACACTAATTGATTAGCCTCTGCGCTGGCCTGCAGGGATCGGTCGGCTTTCCTGGACTGGCTGGCATGTCAGGAGAGAAAGGGAAGAGGGTAAGGGATCATTGCTTTCCATGTCACTTCTCCATAAGCAGTATGTTTATGTACAGTATGTGTGTGTGTGTGTCTACATCAATACTATCATGGTAAGTGCTCATTTCTGTTCATTGTTCTCTTTTACTTATTTTTTCCAGGGCTCTGCTGGTCAACCTGGAGAAGCAGGTGAAAGGGGCCCAAATGTGAGTGTAACAGTTATACCTTGATTTATAACCATAGAAACCGTCACCTAGAACAGTGGCGGGATTTTATGTTGACCACATGAACTGAGAATGCACTATACTTACAGCACTTTGATTGGTTAAAGCCCATTTATGTATTTCACACTTCTGCAGTAACACAGTAACAGTATCAGACAGGAAAATAGTACTAGAACTAACAGATACAATGCTAGCCACAATTATTGGCACCCATGCTCAAGATGTGTTCTAATGAATTCACAACACAAAAAAGAAGCATTAGGATTAGAATAGGAATAGAATTGGTCATATTTATACCCCAGGGAAACAGGACGCCATTAATTACTAACTAAAAGTTCCTATTTCCTATCTACTTTTAAAAACGAAACTAGAAATGACAAAAATGCTTCAATTATATATAATTTATAGAGATTCCTCGGGGTGCCAATAATTGTGGCACATGATTTTATGTAATAAAATTCTTTTTAATGTGGGATTTTTTTCTTTTTTTGTTTAGTCTATAATAATTTTTTTTCAATAATTTATTAGAAACCTAAGAAAAAAATTCAAACAATGAAAGTTAAATTGTATTATGGGGGAAAATATTTTTTAGTGTTTTCAGATGGATGATCTAGCTTTCTCGATCATCTTAATGACTAAGATCCATGGAGGTATTTGAGTAAAGCTTGAGTAAAACTAGAGTAGAGTTTACATTTTGGTTAGTTTATTACTGCTAAAATGGCCCAAAAAACCCAAACTAAAACTATCAGACTGTGTATTGTAATAATGTTGCTTGGAATATACTCTGAATTTGTACCACCGCTCCATTGTGAAAGAATGAATTTAAATAAATTAATAAATTGTTATCTTTAAAGGGGGCTAAATACTGAATGCAATAAATACTTCAATTATTTTGCCAATCATTTATTTATTTATTTATTTATTTATTTATTTATTTATTTATTTATAGACCAAGCAATGTAACTTTGTGAAAGTAATTACAATGATAATGGCACTTGTTTAGCCACTGCAGAGCTTAGACAATGATCAGACTTGCTAATTGGTTTATCTGATTCCTATACAATATAAGCAACTATGAAATAACTCCCAGGCTCATGAACGACATTTGTGTTCATTTGTAGAGATTATATCACAAGCAGTGTGACGATGGTTAGCAGTGTTTAAACTCAACGAAGAGACAGAGCTAGACGTAGATTGTCTTGAATTTCTGTGTCATCATTGCTGAGGCTCATCTGCCTCATCTGACGTGACATTACGACACATTTGTCTCTCAGAATCACTGAGACATGTGTAAAATGTTGTGGTGAACACGCAAAGCCTGTAATATACTGTTCTGCCCTAATGTGATGTTGTTATCTTGGCCACAGGGAGCACGAGGAGGCAGAGGTGCCAGAGGAGCCACAGGAGCACCTGGGGCCAAGGTGAGGAATCTGTCCTCTGCCGGTTATGGTTTAACAATTTATTCTCTCCGTTCTCCAGCTGTATAAAAAATGAGAAGGCCTTTAAAAGTTGATGGGTAAAATGGGCTTGAAGTACTCTAGGCTGATGTTCCAATAAAAAAAAACCTTCAGAATGCATAATGTGCTTCCTGGATTTAAAATTCACACAGCACTTTCTTCTCTTTGTCTAACCAGGGCTCTGCCGGTCACGATGGCCCCCCAGGTCCCACGGGAGAGAGAGTAAGTCTCACTCATTAAAGGAAGGGTTTTTCACAATGTCCCAAACATGCTTTAACACTACAGCCGACCAAGGTCATTTCATTCCAGAGTTTCTCCATGCTGACATTTTTGGCTGTTATGAAGCAGAGTAGACTGCGGTTTTACATCGTCATTATGTTAATAATCTGAAGTTCAAGACACCGCAGGAATATTTTACCACTTTAGCTACAGAATATGAGAATATACTGTATTTAAAAAAACACTGACAAAGGTTTTCATCTCTAATGTATGTTAAAAGAATATATCAGCAATTTCAATCTGCATTTTCTGCACCAAAAGAGTAGAATTTCCATTAAAATCCCATATAGCACACGTATAATAGAAGCCAATTGACAGGTGCTGAGACATCTGCCCATCGGCATCTATTTCAGTAGAAGCATGTTTGAGTCAATAGGATTTCTGTTCTTTTTCTAATAACACGGAAATGATCACCCAAGGTAATAGACCATATGCTGTTGCACATTAGGTTGAAAAATGCTGACAACAAGATTTTATTTCAAGTCAGTTTAAGCCATTTCTATTGATCCATGCATTATGAAATGATCACACAATATAAAGGGCAGCTGGGATCTTCAGCCAATAACAAAATGTTCCATGGTCAACGTGACTCTTTCCATATTATGCTTGGTTCTCTCAGTTTTCTCATCCATATGGTTGCCGCTACATCTGGATGATTTCAGCTCTTGAGATGTAGACATAAATATGCAAAGAAATTGCAAATAATGATTGCAGCAGCGAGGCTTGTCATATGTAGGATCTGAGCATTGAAGGTGCGGAAACACTACTGTAATCATTTCTAGGTCTTCAGTTGATTCGGTTCTTCCTCTTCTTTTTTTCTTCCTCTTCTTCATCTATGACCAGTAAATACTGGTTAATGTTAATTAAGTGTTCTTAAATATTTGACATTTAGTGAAGTAAAAGTAAAACCTTAGTAAAAGTAGAGTAAATGTTTTTTTTTAAATGGCCAATCTGCTTTTTTAATTTATTTTTTTAAATATATGTATAGTTGCCTTTAAGTATTTTGTTTTTGATATTATATTTTATCTTCTTTACAAATGCACCAGGGTGGGGGGCTGCGTGAAACGCTATTTCATACACTGTGTACTGTGTATACGGCTGTATTGACAATAAAAACCTCTTGAATCTTGAATCTTTTAGACATTTGACAGGTGTAGCTATGGTCTACGGTTATGAAATTTAAATGTCATGTCTACATTTGGACATGCAAACCTTAATGTTGCACTACATGTTGCCTTTTGTCCTTTAGCTCCTAAATCATCCTTTCCTTGCGTCAATCCAAACTACTACTACTCTTAAACCATTAACCTCGATGTTGCACTACAGTGCAGCATGTTGCCTTTTGTCCTTTTTTATTCATAAGAACAATTAAGCTCGACTTATTTAATTTTGAGGAAATTTGCATAAAATGGAAATCCAGACTTTTAAAATGAGTCTGTTTTTGTGTGTTAATTGTGCTTTTAGTCTCAAAATACTTGTAAGAGCCTAGATATTAATAATAGTCCAAAATATGTTGACATCGGTCAGTCGTTACATAGCATTTTTGCTAACATCTTAGGAAAATAGCCACTAGGTAGCGCTACTAATATTAAACATGAACAAGTTCTACTATGTATCAGTCCTACAGATTTTTTCTTTTGGTGCAGTGCACTGGGCCTGACAATTCTGCTAAAGATTTTTTTGACAACCTTTTCATTTTGCTTATTAGAAATATGCCCAGTTTGAAGTTGTGTCTGGATTTTTTTATCATCTCAAGGTTGACCTAGAAACAATATGTGGAGGCTGCATGTAAATAATAATAATAATAATAATAGTAAACGTAACTATTTAGCACATTATGCCTGCAGCACAAGAATCAATGAATGTGAGCAGGTGTGTTTTGACCTAAAAATCCATTAGCCCATCAGTGATTACTGGACTGTGGAATCATGGATGTTGGCTTAGAGATAAGGTTCTCATCTGCCTAGCAAAATGTTCCTGGTCCAAACGGAGGGTGACTGATTTAGCTTTATATAACACAGCATTTCCTTGATCCTGCTTGTGGTTAAGTGGTGGAATACTTGCCTGTGGGCTTCAAAGTTTTGACTTTGACCCCTGTGACCACTGCATGTGGCTATATTTAAAATTAGCTTTGGTTAAATATGTATTGTAACAAATGTTTTCACTAAAATAAATAATTTTCTCTCTGCTCTGCTCACCTAGGGCCCTCAAGGACCACAGGGACAGATCGGAGAGCAAGGACACAAGGGACCAAATGTGAGCAAAGCGTGTTAATCCAATGGGCACATTCTGTGAGGCTGTGAATGAATATTGCGTTTTCTACTCTACAGTACATCTGTCTTTTTTTAGGGACCTCCAGGAAAGGATGGGTTGCCAGGTCACCCAGGCCAGCGAGGCGAACCAGTAAGTCAGATGTGAAATATTAGCAGTTTCAGAAGAGTGATAAAATGAGATGATTATTAGCAGTAGTTTCTTTCCCCTCTGTGCTAAATGCTTTCAGTCCTTCACACCTGGATGCATTAAGAATCGATTGGTGTGTAAATTTGCTAGGAGGCAATTAGATCTGTGCAAGTCAAATACCAAGCAACTGCATCTGCTAATATTTGCTTTGGAAATGAGGTTGGGGTGTATGACTGGCTGTTGTGTCTTTTCATCCAGGGATTCCAAGGTAAAACCGGACCCCCAGGGCCTGCTGGAGTGGTCGGGCCACAGGTGAGTGTGTTTTCAAGGGCAGAGTTAAATTACTGAAGTTGCCAGCACTTCTTTTACATCATGGAAGCATCTGAACTACAGATGGCAGCACTGAGGCTGGTTTGGTGTGGCATGTTTGTAGGGCAAAACTGGCGAAACTGGACCAACAGGAGACAGAGGCCACCCTGGGTCACCAGGTCCTCCTGGAGAACAAGGTTTGCCTGGATCTGCAGGCAAAGAAGGCACCAAGGTTTGTACTTACAACAAGTGTCATCATCATCAATAATTGTGGTAGTCATCATCAACTTCATCATCAAAATGATCATCATCATCTCTGCCTAGTTTGACCTTAAATTGCCCATAGGTGTGACTGAGTAAAGGGCTGTTTTTCTCAGTGTTGCCCTGAGATGGGTTGGCCTCCTGTCCAGGATGAACCCTACCTTACGTTTTACATGTATTCATTTGGCTGATGCTTTTGTCCAAATCGACTTCCAGCTACTGGGACAATCAAGCATTTAGTTCACACATGACACACTGATGTGAGTGCTACAAAGAAGTTTAACACTTTCCTTGTAGCCGTTAAATACAAATGCAAGTGCTACAACATGAACTATAAGTGGAATGTTACTATCTGGTAGTGTTCGAAAGAGCCCAACACATTCCTCTTCATCATCAAATGCTACAAAGAAGTCAATACATTAAATGCAGATGGTAGCTAGTAGCTATAGTCAGCTGGGATTGGCTCCTGCTTCACCATGACCCGAATGGGATAAGCTGTTGAAAAATGGATGGATGAGCAACTGAACTGGCAAAACATATTAACGCTGAAACGCTATGAGTCCAACATTGCTTTCAAACACTAGAAGTCAACAGTCACCTAAATTATTTCTCCAAAACTTTTCTTAACCTGTTTAAACTGCATCTTGCGTTTCATTACGGTAACTTTCCAACTTCAACGAAAAAAAGTAATTTGAAAATGCGTATTCGCTCATTTTTCCAAACTGGTTCTTTAATCATCATTAACTGATACCACACCACCCAAAACAATGCAAACCCATCTTTAACCATGTCTCATTATTCAGAATTGCATTTTACTACATTACAAGACAAACCATAATCACAAAATTCAGCACTATCATTTTTCTTTCATATTCATTTCGTATTTTTTTTACTGAGTACTTCATATGAAAGTGACTATTAGTTATTGTGAACACACTCGAACACATTAAAAACGTCCACCATGACTTCTGCATTTAACCCATCACACAGTGTAGTGGGACGGTACCTCAGTGTCACTGCCTATATCTGTTCATAACTTCTTAAAATCTTTATGACTGAATCAGCCATGTTTAATTATACGCATTCAACTCTTTGTAGTAAATAGAAAGAGCTTAGTCTGGTTGTGGGGTCAGTGATGACTCCTGGTGAGCTCATGGTGAATCTGAACTGCGTCTCTCTCTGTTTCCAGGGCGATCCGGGCCCTGCAGGGATTCTCGGCAAGAGTGGCCCGGCTGGGCGCCGCGGATTCAGAGGAAGCAGAGGCATGCCCGGTGCCATGGTAACGCACCTCTGCTCGTTTGATCTCATCTTAGAGAGTATCTGGAGATCGTCTGTGATACACAGAGACTCTGGGTGGGGTGTCTTTGATTTCCCTTTTACCTGGTTTGTCCACCGTACACACAGGAGGATCGGCAGCACACACACTGCAGAGAGCTCCCAGGTTCTGCATACAAAGCAGCAGAGCTGTAGACAGTTGGAGAAACTAGTGTTTCTCTTCGCTTAAAGTAGACAAGGCAACAAAAAATTGTTTGTAATCTTTAGAGACCATAACACACGTTTCTAAATTAGTTCTTTAGTTTTTCGTGCTGATTATTTTTCAGTCAACTTTTTTGTTTTAGGAATAATGTTAGTTTACACCAGGGCTGGGCAACTGTAGTTCCCCTCTTCAAAAACACACCCTACACCTGGCAATTAAGAGTTGAGTTGAACCAGGTGTGTTGGAGCAGGGAAATCAGCAAACAGCTAACACTGTTTCTTCAAAAATGCTTAAGAGTGTGATGTTCTTGTTACAGAAATGCATCTTCTCCTTCCAGAAGCCCTGGTTGCAGTTCTCCATGGACTGAATGCTATGTGAACATGTTCTCCTTGCTCCTCACTCACTAGGCCTAGATGTTCTGGAAATAACTCTTGATGGGAACAATAAGTGGATTTCTTCTCTTAATTAATCAGCTTCTAAACTCCCTCGTGTGCAGGAGACTTGTGGTCCAGAAAGTTCTCTAAGCTCTGGGCAGCCCTGGCTTAGACTGATTCTACCAAATTTCATACATTATATCATCAGCTTCATCAGAACTACTATACATGCAAGAGAAAAAACTCAACTCTGATTTGAAATCAGCATGAAAACACTACAAAACCTACAGAAAATCTGATGAGAATGGCCTGTTGACTGTGTGTTCATTGGGTGTGTCCTCCTAGGGGGCTGGTGGTCTGAAAGGTGAAGAAGGACCTCTTGGAGTTGCGGGAGCAATCGTAAGTAGCCTTTGTGATGGCCATTCTTTGTTTGCTGTCGCCTGTCACCTGCACTCACTGGCCAGCATACTGGAAATGAAGCGCATTCGTTCTTCTGCCCTTCATTAATGGTCACCTCCTTGGCTGGATGTCTATGGTTGGAGGTCTGTTTAGACGTGATACTGTTTTTAAACTCCATCAACAAAACCATGCCTGATACACATGTACAGGTGCTACACACACTACTCTTACTACCATTTTGATGTCTCAGATGGAAATGGTCTACCACCCAGATGTGGCTAGCCCACAGCAGTCCTCCATTGATGGATAGAGTAGAGGGTGGTAGACATGTTGTGCAGTGACAGCAAAAGTGCACCAGTTTGGTTGGTGTTTCCAATAGAAGAGCCAAATATGTGTCATTTTTTTGGATCAATTAACTGTAACTCAGTGTCCTGTTTCTTTACAGGGTGCCACTGGAGAGAGAGGGCCTTCTGGACCGGCTGGTGGGATTGGCCTGCCTGGCCGTGGAGGTGGAGTAGGCTCTGCAGGTCCAGCAGGAGAGAAGGGAGAGCCAGTAAGACCTGCTCCTCCATGTTCCGCTGTTTTATATATTGTTACTTGTCCGACAGCTGACAGCTCATTCTGTTCTTCAGGGAGAGAAAGGACCTATAGGTCCTGCAGGCAAAGATGGGGAGCAAGGACCAGTAGGTTTACCTGGGCCTGCTGGACCACCTGGTCCACCTGGAGAGGACGGAGATAAGGTGTGTTCCTCTGTCTGATAGATGTCAATCGTGGAGGTTTGGATAAAAAGTGTATAACTCATGTTGCTTGTCATGCCACACTTAAACTGATCTACAGACTGCAATGATAATTAGGGATCTGAGCTCAAAGATCTGTATCGGCATCAAACAGAGTATTTTTAACTGATCAGCTCGAGTGTGAACGAGTCCGATCCTTTGTGTTTACATCAGTAGTCACGCAGGTGCTGTAAATAGAGCTTTATGGCAGATGCTCAGTAATTAATGACTCTGGGCAAAAAAAACATGGTCTGGACTTACCTATTATAATGCGTAACTATGTTAGATATTACAGTAATTATTTTAAAAAATATATTTTATTTTACTTTACTTTATTTGTTTTGTTTTGATATATTTTAATTTAATTTTAGTTTATGATTGACATTGCCTAATCTGTATGTGTGTTCCTAAAGGGGGAGACTGGAGGTCCAGGACAGAAAGGTAGCAAGGGAGACAAGGGTGAATCGGTAAGATATATATTAATGTAGTCTGAAGATTCATTAGAAGTCATTTTTTAGACTAGAGTTGATCATTATTTTGCCTTGTTTCAAGGGACCTTCAGGGCCACCAGGAATTCAAGGGCCGATTGGACATCCAGGCTCACCAGTATGTACACCACTTTGTCTAAATGTGTGTGTGTGTGTGTGTGTGTGTGTGTGTGTGTGTGTGTGTGTGTGTGTGTGTGTGTGTGTTGATATACAACCAAACCATTCCAAGAGGGGACTCTACTGTACTGTGTGTATATATGGCGCTATATATATATATATATAAAGGTTTTCCTTATCAAGTAGCAGTTTGTTCCATTTGCGAACTACTTCTGGAAGTTTTTCTGTTGTTCAAACACCCCAGTTACCGACCATATTCTTCGGATCCAGACCCAGACTAATACACCAGTGACAGGCCAATCACTGCTGGCCCATTTACAGAGCCGGGGCGATGCCACTGAGTCCTACAGTTGAACTTATTTAATAGTACATGGCCTTTATTGTGGAGCAACTTACAGTTGGTGGCATGGTAACCTTGTTGCAATGAAATACAGCATAGCAATGGCACAGGCACATCCACAGTTTCAGCACAGCAATGACTAAGGTAGGAACAGTACTAACATAAAAGAGGGAATGATTGTATATGTGTTGTATACCTCGTGTTAGAGGTCACCAAATAACAGGCAAACTTTTGCATACATGATGATTTCCTGTCTGACAGTCAATAAGTTAGTAATCACTTTTTTAATAACAATGTGCAACTCTGGAATGAAGTTTTTCCCTGTTACTGACCCGTAAATAAAGGTTTACTAAGACTTCCCATTCACAAGGCTTGGTGAACTATTACAAACTGCGTTTCCAAAGAAGTTGGGACGTTGTATACAATTCAGTAAAAATTTCGTAAATACACACACATGAATAAATTTAAACTAACAATTGTGGTGCGATGTGTTGAGCCATGACCCATCGTTGTGGGCAAAGACTGAGACCCTGGTGTAATATTTGGTTGAATATTCAAAATAAAATTCACTTTCAATTATTTTGCCTTATTTCAAGCATGAAATTCCAAATTCAAGGTTCAAAAACAATTTCTAACTTTTTCTAACAATAATTACAGCATTGTTAACTTTTAAATGCTAATCTTAACTTTGGCAGGGAGCGGACGGTGAGCCGGGGCCGCGGGGCCAGCAAGGAATGTATGGGCAGAAGGGTGATGAAGGGCCGCGAGGATTTGTAGGGGCCACAGGGCCAACAGGCCTTCAGGTAAAAAATTTCACTTCGCTGGCAGCTATATATACTTCAGTGCTAATGCAGTGTCTCTAATGACTTTCGTTCTTCCTCTGGGTGTGAACAGGGCATGCCTGGACCCCCGGGAGAGAAGGGAGAGAGCGGACATGTTGGATCACTGGTAAAAAAAAACTCTTCTGTGCTGTAATTGAATCTGATAAACTTGCACTCTGAAAAATAAGGCTTCTAAACGGGCCCTGTGCTTAGATGTACAGCTTTGAGGAAAATCCAATAAGTGATATGGGAACTTTAGACTGTGTGGGGGTTCTTTAGTGCTTAGTCAGCATTGTGCAAAGTTTTAGGCACCTATGCAAATTGTTTAAAGCCATTCAGCTCAGCGGTGGGTCTTTCTCACAGTAAAAACACAAGTTAACATTAGAATCAATGCGAACAAGCAAGAAAACAGTAAAAAGGATGAGGATGAGATGGTGCCTGTAAACAGTAGCTGTTTTGTGAGCTGGTTGGAAGAGCACAGGTTTGGTTCCAGATATCTCCTCCATGCCTCTAGCCAGATGTGTTGTTAAGTTAATAATAATAATAGTAATAATACCATATATCTTCTAATAATAGCCCGTCTCTTATTGATTCCTGTTTCCAATAAACGCCAGGTTGGAAGAGATGTCGTGACAAATAGACAAATAGTTTCCAATAATAACACCTCCTCCACCCCAACTTTGAAGGGGACGAACGTCTGCGAGCTTTGACTTTCTACCTCCTTGTTTTAACAGAATTTATTCCCTAAAAGGTAAAAGCCAGGCCATCCGAATAATTTTTTTAATAAACGCTGGGGCTACTATTGGAAGATATACAGTAATAATGTTAATATTGTGCCTTTCACAATGTGATGGTCTTCTTCTAATATTATATAATACTGTATACAGAAGAAATGCAAGGAAGTTGTATTCCCAGTGTGTGTGTGTGTGTGTACACATAGCAGGATGACAGCGAGATTGTGAATGACAGTGGTACAGTGGACTGAGGAGTGGAGCATTGCAGCCCATGTGTATTGCGAGTGTGGGACGCGCCTTTTTAAGGGCGTCTGACAGCTAGAGAGGCAGAGGAAGAGTGGAAAAGAGAGAGAGAGTGAAGCGGAGTTGGTGGAGCGAGGCGCCGGTTGCAAGGAGGAAGGCAGTGTGACAGCTGCTAATCAGATTAGCTTGAGCCCAGGCCGTCTAATGAGTGGCTTGCTTTGTGACAGGCTTCTCACAGCCCTGTCAAGCATGACGGAATGCAAAAGCACATTCTCAGTGGCTCCACTCCATGCCCAGATTAGATGGAGTGCATCAGAACAGAACGCAAAACAAAGCCACAGGACCTCACTGGAAAAGCGCTGCTCGTGTGCGAATGCTAAGGATCATGGGATTTCCAGCTCCTAGTGCAGAGTCAGTTGGTTTTTCACAAACGTTAGCTCTCCGGCTGCATAGGCAGCTGTTCGGAAGCTGAAGGCTCAGTGGAGCTCAGTGTGGGGTTAGAGATGAAGCTCCTTACCTTAAACATGGTAGTCACAATCATTTTTGGCTGAAAATGAACTAAAAATAGTTAATTGAAATAAAAAAAAACCACATAAGTGATGTCTGTTCATGATGTGATATTCGCCGGTTTCCTTCCTTTCAATGAAGCATGGAAAAGCAACAAGGGCTAATAGCTTCAGCCGGTTAAACATGACAGAGAGAGTGAGAAGACTGGTCCATGAAACTTTTGACATTGAATCTGAATCATTAGATTGGAAGCTACGGGAAGCTATGAAGCATTACGATCATTTTACAAATCATATGACAATCCTTGGGCAGTAACAATGCCCGTAAGCTACCCCAAAATAAATGAGGCTCACTTCCTGTCAGTTTTCATGGTGATTATGTCTGCCATTGCTGACCCTCTGACTATCGCCCAGCCTTGCCCTGCGGAACTGCTGAAGGTAGCGGAGACCACCCATCTGTGCCCAGCACCCTAACTCTGCTGGCACAGGGTTTCGGTCAGTTTGATTAATGGCAGGCTGACCGTTCTGGTGAAGATTTCAAGATCCACTTGGAGGGTCCAAGGGTGAAATGGTCCTCATTAAAACTCCCCACAAGAAAGAGAGAGGAGGTGAAAGTGAGAAAGAGAGAGAGAGTGTGTGTGATGGCCTGTCGTCGCTGTGTCAGTGCTCTATGATGAGCTGTACAAAAAACTACATTTATGACACGTACTGAGAGAAGTGCTGACGGTACAGAAAGATGGAGTGAGACTGTCAGCAACCGAAATAAGGACGAGGAGACGAGGAAGAGAGCTGGAGAGGGGGAAGGAGAAAGCAAGAAGATGTTTATGATTGTGTATCTTGCTAAATAATAAATGAAATATATTTTTTCTTTGTCTTGTTTTCATCAGGGCCCTCCTGGACAGCATGGTCCTCGTGGCCCTCAAGGACCAATCGGTGGAGAGGTGAGCATTGCTGTTTTGTAGGCTGTCATCCACAAAATATTAACTTAATAAACCTGTACGTTCTTAAGGATCATGGCTACAAAGTTCCCTTATAGTGACACTGATCAGCCATTAATAGCAAAGAGGACTTTCCCAGACTTTTCTAAAAATCGAAGAGTTTAGGACATAAAGCAGCTCATTCAGAGTGATCTAATGTGAAATAAGCTAAACAAACGTACAGAGCCATTATTGTTTACAGTAGTGGTGACAGCAAGACCTGAAACAGTTACAAATTGGCACAGAAAGCTAATAAATTCAATAGATTCAGTAGCTGATGTAAAACTTTGGGCATAATTTTGGGCTTTCAGACTTTGGAACAAATTTGGGGCTTTTGAAACTTTGTGCAAAAGTGTAACTTAGTGGTAAACTTTGGAATTTGGGGATTTTTGGACTAAATTTCAGATTTTGAGACTTTGGACAAAATTTTGGGCTTTGAGACTTTGGGCTAATCTTTGGGCTTTGAGATTTTGGGCTAAATTTAAGGCTTTGAAAACTTGGGCTAACTGTTGGGCTTTGTAACTTTGGGCTAAACTTTGGGCTTTGAGACTTTGGGCTGAAATTTGGGCATCGAGCGGTTGGGCTAAAGTTTGGGCTTTCAGACTTTGGAACAAATTTTGGGCTTTTGAAACTTTGTGCAAAAGTGTAACTTAGTGGTAAACTTTGGAATTTTGGGATTTTTTGACTAAATTTCAGACTTTGAGACTTTGGGCTAATCTTTGGCCTTTGAGATTTTGGGCTAAATTTAAGGCTTTGAAAACTTGGGCTAACTGTTGGGCTTTGTTACTTTGGGCTTAACTTTGGGCTTTGAGATTTTGAGATAAACATGTTGTGAATCAGTGCCAGGATCATGGGCACCTAGGGCTCACTGATGTATTTAGGGAGTGAGGAATAGCCTTTCTGGTTTGATCTGGTTTGAACTCCTGTTGCACAAAATGTTAATATTGTCAGACTTTTGGCTACTTCTGACTCTGATATAGTGAACACACCGTGCACCACAGTCAGAGCTATTTCAGCAGCATGAGGGGAATCTACACTATATTATTGTTAATGTCATGGCCGGTTAATGTTGTTAATGTATTCATCAGTCAATTTCTTTGAACTACATCCCTAAACAACTTTTTTTTGTACTGAAATATAAAAAAAAAGCGTTGCTTGTCTAATTCATCTATTAGCCATCACATGTTTCAACAGGTCACATGGGAAACTAAATAAGCAGAAAATCAGTACAGATTTCACACATTCCAGCCAACCCACACCTGACAAATAATTTAACCAAACCCATCCTGAGGTCCTCAGTCATGTCTTCTCAGATATGGGTGGATATTTCAAATGTCCTAGTGTCAATACGCCTGCCTGTAGTGCTGTGGAGGTCAGTACAATCGTTCTGAAGAGGCGTCTGAGCTGGAATAATAATTATAATACCACTCTCCAGTCTCAGCTGACACATAATGAGATATATGCGCACAGTGACCTCTGATTCAGCACAGGTGATGAATCCTCAGCTCTAATGGCCTCTGTTACTGCTCCCAGGGGCTGCCATACATCTACTGCAGGTCAAATATCCCACACTACATACTGGGGAACTAGTATGTAATAAACATATAGATAAACAGACTGCTTATAGGATGGCAGGAAATATTACTGTTTAGAAATCTATCAGTGTATCAGTAATATAAAGATATAGAAAATATGCTAATGCTGCAAGTTCACATGTATAAAATATAATATCAGGACAGCAAATTGGTAGGATGCTTTAAGCGATGAATTTTAATGTGTGTGCAAACAATGAAAATGCAGAATGCATCATTATGCTTGATTGTTTCCTGAACCTGGAAGTGGCTTTGGATAAAAGCGTCAGCCAAATGAATAAATGTAAATGTAAATGTAATCATTAGAATTAGAAAATCCCTTTGAAATCACAATGGAAATTTGAAATCCAATGTATGAGTTATTATTAATTACAAAAAAACATAAAATATATGAACATGATAAGTAATTCCAAGCTTTTATGTACAGTAATGTATCAAGTTGAGGTGTGGACAATTTGCTGAAAATATATCACAATAATTCCAAAAATTTCTGACATTTGACACATTTAAATGGACAATAAAGAACCCCATTAAAATGGTGATTAATTTTTGTACCCTGACTAAATTAAGGAAGCCTGACGGTGCTCTCTCTGTCACGTATGTGACTATTGAGACGTAATTGATCAAGATAAGGATAAAATGAGCTCTAATGGAAACACTGGGTGAATTTTGTTCAAGCTGTAGAAACTGGATCAACCTTAGTTTAACACACACAGCTGCTGGTGCAATACTACAAATCTGAGCTGCCATGCAGTCATATCCGAGCTCTTAGCTATCCTGATGACCTATTATTCTGTCTCACTCTCCAGCCTCTTTTAAAATAAGCATGTATGATTATTTCATTTACTCACCATCCAACCGCAAACCAGCCACAATCCTTCTGTCAACTTGGGATCACTTAAAGGGAACCCCGACTACTATGACAAGTTTGAGCTAAAATATGTACTGGGCTTTCAATAATATATAGGCAATATTAAAATATGCCAAATGTTTTTCTTTTAAGCACATTTTATATAAAACCGATTTACCAGGAGGCCGCCATTATTGTTTACTTCGCAATGCACTCTGGGTAGTGACGTCAAAAGGTTTCACCGCATCAGGTTTACAGTTAGCAGCACTGGAAACGGCTTCTGTTCAACCTTTCCAATTTGAACCAGAGCA